>AYEL01081635.1:0-16488 GCA_000484575.1 Olivierus martensii | reverse complement strand
AATTTATTAATAATTAAACTCATCATTTTCTTTTAGATTTCTTATCATTATCATACAGAATTTTATTGAAATTTTTTTTTATATTAATTTTATTAGCACTAATATCTGCCAATTTTTATTCTAGACCAGGGGTCGGCAACCTTTTTGTTTCTAAGTGCGCAATAAAAATTTAAAAAATCATTGAGAGTGCATAGTTTAATTTTTGAAAAATAAAAATAAAAAAAATCAAATTACAGTGGACTCTCAATTTTGTGAACTCATACAGAGCCCAAAAAAATTTGTAAAATTGAAAGTTCATAAATGGGAATGGCATTAATTAACATTAGGGAATTTTTTTGGGACCAACTAAATAATTCATAAAAATGTGTAGTTCGTAAATTGGAGGTTTATAAAATCGAGAGTCCATTGTACTAATTTAATTTTCTAATCACAATGTTATAATAAACAAACAAAATAATTGTCTTGAAATATGTATATTTATATAAAATAAATATACAAGCATGTAATAACTAAAAAATCAAAATTAAAAACACGTACGTAGAATAACACAAAATCAAATTAAATAAAATTACAAGTAATTGTTATTATAGGCATAAATTTAATGTGAAATTTATGCATATGCATGCATAATGAAATGCATATGCATAGATTTCACATATGAATATATATGAACAATATATGAAATGACTAAAATGCATTTCAGATGCATTCTAGAATGGGCGCATCTGAAATGCACCAAGGGCACTGCATTGCTGACTCCTGTTCCTGACTATTGAGAGTATTAAACCATTAGGTAGAAATTAGTAGTCCTCAAAGTATGATGAATACATCTCTAGGAATGCATAATAAATTTTTAGGGATGCATGGGTTTTTGCTTGCCATAATTCATGTCTGTTATATGGGGTGCATACTATTCTTTACTGATAAAGAGGTGCATAATTAAAAAAATTTGCAGGCCAGTAATGTAGACTACTGGATTCTTACTGTAATATATCCCCTCTATCTGATTTATATAATACTTAAATTACATAAATTTGACTTTATTTTGTTTTTCAGATATAAAGCATAAACCTCTACTCTATTTGTAGGTTAAAACTACAAACATGTTAGTTTATATTATTAAAACTTCATACTATTTGATTTATTTATTTTTCTATATTGTTTGTTGATCTTAACTATCATATTTCTAGTATGATATCATTCTATGTGGCATTGTTTCTCTTTCAGTCAAGGAACAATATGGTACCATAACATTGTGTAAGTGCAATTTCTGTACTCTCTAGCTCCAGGAGTTTTGATTCAGAATTTTTGTTAAAACATTATTTTTCTGACTAATGCAAAATCTGAATTATATAAAAAAACTTCTGTCTCAATTATTTGCATAAGTCAGAGAATGGTTGTATATTATAAAAATTTTTATCAACACAAATGATTATTCAAAATGATATGTAATTTTCTTATATGCAAAACATGTTAAGAGTTTAATGTTTTAATTAATATTAAATCTTTATATTATTTAAAAATAAATAAATCAAACCTTTCTTCCATTAATTTTCGAATAGCACATACAGATGGACCAGTACCAAGATGTGTATAATAAGGAGCTTTTTCAGGTGGAACTAATTAAAATTAAAAAATTAATACTACCTTATAAAATGTAAGATTCCATAAATATTAATTTAATATATTTTATTTATATTTATCATTTAAAAAGTACAAATCATAATAAATGTTAAATTTTCATAAAGTAATTTAAAAAAATTTTTAAACTACTTTATAATATGAAATTTTTAATATTTCTTAACATAATTTACAAAAAATAATTATAATGCAATTCTTAATATAACTTACTAGCTTCATTTCCAAAACAGTTGCATTGAGGTACTTCAACTTTAATATTGTTTTTCAAACGTTCTTGACGTTCTAAATTATTTTCAAATATTAAATTATCGGCAGATGATGATACATAAGAATTATCAAAAGTAGAAGTAACTGTATTATCAATAGTATTTATTTTTGAACTTGATAGTGATTCTTTCAAAAAATTATTTTCAAAAGGATTTTTTATTACTGTTGTTTTAAAAGATTTTAAATTTTCATTTGATGAATGATTGGTTTCTGTATTTTCAAAAGGATTTTTTATTACAGTTGTTTTAAAAGAATTTAAATTTTCATTTGATGAATGCTTGGCTTCTATATTTTGAAAATGGTTTTTTATTACAGTTGTTTTAAACGGTTTTAAATTTTCATTTGATGAATATTTAGCTTCTTCATTTTCATATGAATTTTTTATTGTAGTTGTTTTAAAAGATTTTAAATTTTCATTTGATGAATAACTGGTTTCTGTATTTTCAAATGGATTTTTTATTACAGTAGTTTTAAAATATTTTAAATTTTCATTTGATGAATAACTGGATTCTGTATTCTCAAATGGATTTTTTATTACAGTTGTTTTAAAAGAATTTAAATTTTCATTTGATGAATATTTGGTTTCCACATTTTCAAAAGGATTTTTTATTACAGTTGTTTTAAGATATTTTAAATTTTCATTTGATGAATATCTGGTTTTCATATCTTGATTTACATGATAAACTGAATTAGTTAGTGCATCAAATTTATTATGATTTGAAACAGATTTTGAATAATGATTTGAAGTTGCATTGGTACTTGGATTTTCTAAAGTAGATGAAACTAAACATAATGGTTCTGAATTAGAAAAATTTTTTGGAGAAGTATTTGTAAACTGAGCAGAAAACTTTGTAATTTGGTTTGCTTTAGATGTATACAATGAATTTATAACATCAGACTCTTTTGAAATTGTTGAAGTATGTCTTAATGTATTTTTTGAATAGTCCAATATACTTTCTTGTGAAGAATATAAGCTATTGGAAGAAAACACTATATTAGATGAAACAGTAGAAGGTAGTGTTTTCTGTAAATTTACTTTATTTGTCTCTGAAGCTAATGAATACTGAGGAGGAAATGAAGTTAAATTTTTATTAATTAAATTAGCTGATTCAGATAATTTTTGTTCTTGAGTAAACTGATCATAGTAATTGTGAGGTATATGATATAATACTTTTGACTGATCTGGCCATTTTTCTGAACAATAAGAATCTCTATTGTAAGAAATATTATTTTGTTGGAATAAACCTGTATTAACTGGAGGTAATGAATTAATGTTTCTATCTTCAATAAAATTTTTCTTATGATTATACTCAAATTGTTCTAATGGATGTGTATCATAATTCTGTACAGAAGATGATATTTTCCAATAATCATGATCGAGGCATGCTGAACTTTTTACATAAGAATTTTTATTCTGTTGAGAGTATCTTTGGCTTGTAGATATTGGTGGTATTGAGGAATATGAATCCTGAACTGATTGAATATAATTATTGTCTGAATTGTAATTTAAAGATTGAGGGACGGAAAATATAAAATCTGAATTTGCATAGAAGTTACTTCTCAGTGAAGAATATTTATTTCTGCAATCTGATGGAAATGATGAATTAGGATCTGTAATCTCCCTATTTGGCAGTGAATCAATTGTGCTTGTAGATGGATATTTATATCCATATTGTGGCAGTGTTGTTTGAAGGGAAGAATTAAACTGATGAGGATAGGCAGTAAATGAAGGCAGCACACTTTGTGATTTAATATTTTCAGAATTTTCTGAAAGATGAACAGAATGATTTGATGGTTGAATATGGTATGCCATTATTTAGATTAGTTTGTTATATTACTTCCTAATTTGATATTTTTTATTATTTTCAATGATCATTTTTATTTTTATGTATTCCATTTTAATATAAAAAAAAGCTGCCAGTCTGCCTTTTATTAAAGATGTTTGAATTAAATGCTTTTTATTATGTCTTTATAAAATCCATCTTCCTATTAGCGGAGGTCAGATTAAGTCCCCGATGACGTCATTTCCGGTCACGTGAGCAAATTTTATCTCCTATGACAAAAGTAGTGATACTGCACAATTACCATAAGTTTTGAGTCGTATTTTTTCTTGGTTTTGCAATGTATGCAAGTGATTAATAAATTTTCTACTAAAAGTGTTTGTATTTTGAATTTTTTTATTATAATGAATATGGGTAAAATGAAACAATTAATAAAATTATAAAATTGCATATCTAATAATTTTTCTAAATTAATAATATATTTTATTATTTTATACATAAGCACACGAAATTACTTACTTTTTGTGATTTTACATCTGCAAATTCTTCGGGAGTTTGTGGTCCTCTTGGGCAGATTTCTTTTTGCTCAATTGTCATCGTTTCTTTATTTTTATTTGATGTCGAAATTTTAATTATCGGTTGCACATTTGTTTTATAATTAACTAATAATTGACGATATTTATTTAAAAATAAACAAGATCTATACATCGAAGCCATCTTGCTTCACTGATTCTTTCAACGTTGCCAAGTCAGTCAGACAAAGCTAAAAAAAAAGCGCTACGACATGAAAAAAGCTAAATTTTTTAATGTTTGAATATATTACATTCTTAAATTAAAATCACAGTTTTCATTGATTGTATATCTGCTTTCTAGTGTTACGTTTGTAGAAATTGGAAAATTAATTTAATTAAAAAATTAGATAAATTTAAAAATATGTAGAACTGTAATAAAAAGCAAAATCAAATAACGTACTGCAAGGTTTTAATTTAAATATTTTTTCTATAGTTAGTTTATTATTTTATAAGGTTATTTTTCCTCCTTTATATACATACTAATAAGTGTTAAGAATTGCATTCATTTAACATAGGGTCTTTTATTTCAGTGGTCTCCAAAGTGGGATAAACGTATCCCAGGGGTACACGAGACGATACTTGGGGGTACAGTGAAAACAATTTTTATATATTCTTTGTAGATTCTACAAGCTTCTAGATCACTCATTATTAAAATTAAATATCGAAATAAATTAAACTTGGAACCAGACCTTTGTATCCGTAGTATCAAATAACATAAAATCAGCATTTTCAGAAATTATTAAACAAATGCAAGCCAATTGTTCTCGATAATTGTAATAAGAAAAATAAATATGTATCTATGTTTATAATAAAAATAATATGCAATTGAAGAGTGTGATCCCGAAACGCGTTCAGTCCATTTTGGTCATTTTTTTTATTTGATGCAAATACATACTCCTATTGAAGTCATCTATCTTATTAAAGGCCGGTTTGTTCCCAAAAAATGCCAATCGATGTGTACGGGATACTTGATTTCTGCTTTGCTTTTGAAAACTTGCTCAATCCAGAGTAACAATGAAAACTCACTCTGTTCTTTGCGCATGAGCAGAGCATTTTCCTAATCCTGCCAGCAGAGCGGTAAAAAAGCAAACTGCTATTACTGTTGGCAATAAATTTGTTGTGTTAATATTTGTCGTGTTTATTAAAGGAAAAACTATTATATTGGCTATTAATTTTCATGTTAGAAGCTCTTGAAATGAAATCATAACATTAAAAGCTAAGTTTCTGGAGACTTTTTTATCTATTGTTAAAAGGAAAGTTATTTTCTGAATTTTAATAGTTCCTAATTTGGAATGATTAAATACATATTCTGGATCCTTTCCTATGAGTATAATGCACCCATAGGGAAGGCTCCAGAACTTTGCCATGAAGTGATAAAAGTAATGTTTTAACTTCCCCATAAGTGCATTGTACTTATGGGGAAGTTCAAACATTACTTTTTACTATAGTCAATTCTCTTTATTCGCGGTAATTACCTTCTGTAAATTCTATGCGAATACTGAACCATTGTGTCTATGGAAAATATAGAGTTAGAACAGTATTTTCGCCGCTCAGCGATAATCCGCGAATAAGCGCGAAAGTGCCACGAAAATCGAATTTGTGGTTATGAATAAATTTTCGGGAGTAGTCGAAAACGTGAATAGGGAATCCGCGAATACCGAGAATCGACTTACTTGGGCCCTTGGGTCACATTTGCATTGGGGCCGAAAATTTCTAGCTACGCCACTTTTTATCATATTGCCAAAGATAATTTATGTGGTCTGCGATCTGCGATTTCATTAACGGAAGTATCTGGAATAAGTAATGTTGTTTTCTGACGGTTTCTGATTGGTTGAATAACATTTTCTCAAATACGCATGCGTCTTTTCCTCCAACTTTCGTGCCGGGAACTATAATGTTGAAATATTTTTTTCTTCTTTTTGATGTCTTCGATCTTCAGGATTAGCTTTTTTCCTTTGATTTTTTTCTTCTTTATTTCTTTCTGTACACACAGCACTTCTTTCCTTCACAGGTCTCAGAAACCGACTGATTCGACTCTGTCCTTGCTCTCCAAAAACATTCTAGTTCTCCTCTTTCTCGCCATCACCGTTCTCTCCTTTCGTCGTTCTCGGAAAGTTGGTCAAATTTCACCATTGTGGAAAACCGATCTGCTTATTGTTTTTTTAATCTTTTTTCTTTTAGTCGAATACAAAGTCTCTAAGTAGTATGATCTTCTTGGGTTGCATTTCCCTGCACCAGAAGATCTTTTTACAGTCTCATTGAAGAAGATACTGCCTTTCGTGATTAAGACGGGACTTCCTATGGGATGATCCTGTTGGGGGCACAATAGACCATTGGTTGTCGCGGTGCTAGGGCTGAGAAAAAGTCCCCCTTTCCTACATCTACAAGTCTCTAAGTAAGCAATTCATACTGGGTCTCACAGGGATCCCGTGCTTGGACAAAATGAAACCATTAAAAGGCTAATAAATGGAGAATAATGGTTTAGGTTTACTATTATTGCTAGGTTTTTACATCCCAGCTTTCGAACATCTAATTTTTATAGATCCACAAAAAGACTTGGAAAAATTGAATGTGAACGAATCGATTTTATTTTATATCTCTTAGACACATGAAGAAAGACATTTCTATTTATATTAATACTATTTTTGCATATTCCAATGTATTCTTAACTAATATTCTGAAAATATTTTTTGAATATCAAATAAATCAACGGTTTGTGAAACTTTTTGTTATTTTTTTTTTTTTTTATAAGTATTAAACATCGATAAGATTAAATATGCATACTATATGTGAATGTTACCAGAAAATATTTAAAAAGTTTCACACTTTAAATGAATAATAGAAGCTTATTAATTTATCTTTGATTTATGATTGAAGAAGATGATATTCGCATTTTTATATATAAATATAAGGTCGAAAGAGTTTCAACAATAGGAAATGGTATGATATCACACAAACGAATCTTTTTTTTTGTCAACAGATGACGCCACTTTCCACTCACAAGTCAGTAAGAATACTAAGTGGCGGGGCGAAACAAGCCCTTTCACAGACTGCCCACCCCTGCGGAGGGGTCAGCCGGATTGTGGAGGACGGGGATCGACGGGCCGGGCCCGGACCCCATGATAAATATTTTCAAAGGGTGGGACCCGAGTCCTCCAGAGTGAAAGCCGAAGCGTTTCCACCCGGCCAATCCGGCATTAATTATGTTCTTATCAGGAATATTATCAAAGGTTCTGTTGTTATTAGTGATAATTGATGAGGTATACCGAATCGCAATAATTAGTTTATAATCGTTTTCAAATAAATCCTTCAAAAAATTTCATAGGTCTTGATTTTTCCTAGATAAATATACAGAGAATTTTAAAATGTTGAGGCCACAAAATTATTCTAAAAATCTGCTCAAAATATAATATAATTCATCAGATAATTTTTTATTTTAATTTTTGAGAGACAATGAGTTAACTATATATTACTCCCTGTTTGACAAAAATTATTGTTTTTAAAATCCTTTTTAATTTCATAAATAAGTATTAATTTATCCATTTTTATGTATTTTCATATATTGATTTAATTTGTCCAAAAGTGGAAAATTTTCACCCTTTCAATCACCTATATGTGTCTGTCGGACTGGCCGTGTGGAAACGCTTCGGTTTTCCACTCTGGAGGACCCGAGTTCGAGTCTCATGTCCCACCTCTCGAAAATGTTTACCATGGGGTCCGGATACGATCCGTCGACCTCCGTCCTCCACAATCCGGCTGACTTATCCACAGAAGTTCTCTTTGTTTCGCCCCGTGACTTAGTATTCTTACAGAATGGAAAATGACGTCATCTGTTGATCCAAAAAAAACTATTCACCGGTGGAAAGCGACATTATGCCACTTAAAAATATATACAGTATATATAAATAACTAATACAGTGTCGGCCGAATTAGCCGCGTGGAAACGCTTCGGCTTTCACTCTGGAGGACCCGGGTTCGAATCTCGGGTCCCACCCCTTGAAAATTTTTATCATGGGGTCCGATCCCCGACCTCCACAATCCGGCTGACCCCTCCGCAGGGGTGGGCAGCCTGTGGAAGGGCTTGTTTCGCCCCCTCACTTAGTACTCTTACTGAGTGGAAAGTGGCGTTAAATGAAAAAAAATACTAATACAGTATTTGATATAATATATTAAAATTTAAGTTTTTCTTAAAATTTTTAAAATAATAAATTTTACAATAAAAAAAGTGTTTGATACTATTCTTTCATAAACATATTTTCTAAAATCAAGAATGTCTAAAATTTATTCTTATCCGTTTGCTTCTTTAGGAAAGGTAAGATGGCAACATGTATAGAAAAACCATGAGAAAAACACGTGTTATATAGGTAAACTGAACTACAAACTGAACTCCTTGACTGAATTATATTACTTCACAAGTTCAATTAATTTAGTTTACGATATATAGGAAATCCAGATTAAGAAAATATTCTTTAATCTGTTTAAAAAACTTATTTATATAAGAATCAGAAAAAGATGGCAAAATTTCATAGTAAGTACAAATTTTCTATTGGTTTAATACGATGCTAGAAAAACAATGGTAACCAAAACAATTATTAATGATCGAAATGGGTACAGTACTTCGAAATGTATGGCAATCAGTATTAACTTTGCAACTGAATTACCTATCAAATTTTAATCGTTATGTATTTGAAATACAATACAATATATAATAATCGCAAACTAAGTATATATATATATCATATCATTTATAATGGTAGTTTGAGTATTCCTTCAGCAGTAGAAGTGATCAGTTTTGTTAAAATTTGATCATTAGTTATATGCATTTCTATAAATCTCTAACATGATGGAACTATAATCACTTTTAATCATGTGATGACCTTTAATTCTCTAATAAATGAATTGCAATTTAGCGATTAGATACAATGCACTGGCCAGCCCATTCTTCTGATCTCAACCTGATTGAGCATGTATGGACTGCTCTAGGTAGACGTGTTGCTTCCCCCAACCTGCTCTCCAGACCCTTTAAGATCTTAAAAGTGCCTTATACCCGCTACAGACACAGAAATATAAAGTACTTTATGTTAAGCATTAAAGGACTTTAACATAAAAATACTTTAATGTTGATCATCTGTTGACAAAAAAAAAAATTGTTTTTGTTTTGGCCTGTGACCCACCATAAATTTTTCTACGGCCCCTGGTCTAAATCGTCATTGTGATTTCATTGAAAAATAGTTTATATCCTTTAAACTTCTATATGCGCTTATTACCCGAGGATTTTCCCATATTCGAACACGTGACTTTTTTATTGATCCATTTACGTATATAGAGTTTATCTAGGAAAAAACGTCAATTTACTGTCATAGCATTTGTGATCATCCATAAACTATGTCACGCTATTTCAGACATTTTTGACCCACTTCTTTCCCTTCGTTATTTTTCGTCGCATCAAGCTTGACTTTGACCAGAAATCACAAATTTGAAGACCCCCTTCGTTCTATTTTTAAAATATTTTCTCCGATTTTGTTTAAAAATAAAACACAAAATATACAAAATAGTAAAATTACTTTATACTAATATTTTTTTACTTATACTACTATTCTTTAAACTTCCAAACAAAACTTTAAGCAATTGGCTTGGGGTCCGACCTGGCTCGTCGATTCCCTCCTCCACAGTCCAGTTGACACCTCCGCAGCAATGGGCAGCCTGTGGAAGAGCTTGTTTCATTCCTCCACTTACTTCTCTGACGTGAGTGGAAAATAGCGACATTGTTATCAAAAAAGATCATATACAAAGGTCATATCAGATAGAGTCGACTGACAGCATTTCCATTCTGTAGGTTGAAAGGATTGCTCTGATTTTAGAGCAATCTTTTCAACCTACAGAAGAAATCAGAGCATTCAAAGATTGTTGCTTTTATTTTTCTATCTTTAAATTCGCTAATTCAATAATACATCTGTGAAGACTTAAAATAGAATAATTTTAAAAGAAAAATTTCCTTATGCTAGCGGCTATAAACTTTAATTAAAAACATCAAGACGAGAAATTACATGAATTTTTTCATAATTTCTTTTTCTAAAGCTTTAGAAAAAATTATGTAAAGGGAAAAGTTCCACTAATAAATACAATAATTCATGAAATTGATTTTTTAAAAGGACTGTGGTAAAAGTTCTGAGACGCAATTTATTTTCAAATAAACTATTATTATAAAAATAAACGCTGCAAAAATAACTGATTAGTTTCCAATATGTATGCAATAATTACTATAGAATTTTAATTTTAATTTTTAACACCAAATTTGTAAGATATAAAATAAATGAGGCATTTATAAATCGTTTAGTAATTACATCTAAGATTATATCATTAAATATTGATTATATATAATCTTAGATTCTCGATTCGGACTCGTAATGGCAGAATGAAACTTATGATTATATACAGAGCAGCAAATTTTACTTTCGCAATCAAAGTGCATACAATTTTGAATCGTATTCTCAAAAAATAAAAATACAAGATTTTTCCAAATAAAACTTCATTTTATTGAATAAAGTATCAATATTGTTACGTATTTTCATTGGAAACGTTTCTGTATAATTAACTGAATTTGATAATAATTAACACTTATAATAACAATAATAATTAACACTTGAATGTAATTTTTACGTTCTTAATTTTTATTTTGGTTTTTGCGTTAACATAAGATTGTAAATGTTTGAATTTATAAATAAAGCTCAACAATGATGGTGAACGGTATAAAAGAGCCAAACGCGAAAAAATTAAAACAGATATTAAAATGTTTTTTTTTTTTATATAAAATCTGGAAATATGAGAATTTTTCTAAATCGCTAGATTTTTCTTTAAACATCTACATAGCATTTGTAATCCAGGAAAAGGAATCCAGAGAAAACTACAAATCTGAAAATTCTGCACTATATCACTTAATATTTTGTGTCTGGAAAGCATTATTCCTTTAAATTCGACCTTAAAGTACTTTAAGCAGTCTAGTCTGTAATGGATATTAGTTTAATAGTGGCCCAGGGGATTTCTGGACATTCTCATTGACAGTAGGCAGCATTGTTGTGAAGCATGTATTATGTTGATTTCAGACACATTTTTGGAATTTTCGTTAGTATTTGCCATCTAGTGGGAAATTTATAAACATAAGATTGTAAACAGTGTGTAGCCAGCTATAGTAATAATGGATGATGATTTAAAATGCTATTTTCTTGAGTTATTCAATTACTTCTAGTCAAGAACAAGTGAAATTGCAGAAGAGATTCTTAAATACATCCTTACAAATATTAAAAAAAAATAAAAAAAGAAAATTCTGCCATTTTCCAAAAATGCTTTTATTTCTTTTTGTTGATTTTAAATGCTGATAATGGTTTTCCAAAATATCTATTAGAATCTTGATTAGAATATTTGTTTCTTCCATCATCCAATTCATTCTTTTCACCATGTTTACTTTGCTTCTCGAAAGTCGTTGTTGCCAGTTTGATTCGCTAAAGTACTTTATGCCTCTAAAGTACTTTAAGGGACATCCGTTAACTTAAAGTACTTTAACTCTTAACATACTTTAATATTTTGTGTCTGGAAAGCATTATTCCTTTAAATTCGACCTTAAAGTACTTTAAGCAGTCTAGTCTGTAATGGATATTAGTTTAATAGTGGCCCAGGGGATTTCTGGACATTCTCATTGACAGTAGGCAGCATTGTTGTGAAGCATGTATTGCTGTAAGGTGACCAAATTCCTTACTTAGCTCACTTTGACCATTTTTTTTTATCATAACTGTTTTTTTTTTGTTTGTATAAATTTTGTATGATTTTTTTGTGGTTTGTATTAAAGACCATATAAAATTATATATCTTGTGCAAATTTTCATAAACATAGGTATATAAACTTTTAAGTATTTCATAAAATTCATTATTGTCCTTAATTTATGGAAACTAATGTATTTTCTGTATTTTTTTATTTTTATGTAAAATTAAAGAAAGAAATTTAATAGAAAAGGAAGGGGTTTTCAAATTTATAACATAACAGTCAAAGGGAAGGAGAGCTTAATATGAAGAAAAATTGTAAAGGGGAAGGAGAGGCTCAAAAAGCATTTGAAATGATTTATGAATGCTCCTCAGGCTGTCTATTACCATTTCAAATATTAATATGAATGAAAATTGATTTAAGATTGCAAAAGAAAAGAAATTTGTATATATTATTGCTTTCTGGATAATTTTAAATATTATTTAGTATTATTATATAATGTACAGTTAAACATATAGTAGTGACATTAAGATGAAAATAATAGCTTGACAATAAAATGAAGTTTCCTGTATATATAATTTTCTTGTGTATTAATATAAGAATTATTTAATAATTAAACATATACAGTTTTCATTTGAGATATGCAATACATCATGATTGTAATGATACATATAGAACAGGCTTATTTTATTTATAAATTCAACATAAAATTCCTTTTAAAATAAAAAGATTCAATGAAAAAGTATATGTACTAATGGGATATGTACAAATTGATACAAGGCTTAAAAACCACTTACTGCTTTATACCATACTCAACTAAGTTACTAAATAGTTCTTAGTACTAAGAAAGCAGACCACTATGCTAAATCAATAAAACTAATTTTTTAATCAGAGAAGCGCTTTCGGCTTACTCACCATTTTCAACTCTTAAAAAACAATTCAACGTTTTTGGAACAAAGAACATTAACTTAGAACAACATAATTCTATAGGAAAGAACATACAATTTAAAATTCTTTTAAATATTTAAATTATTCTATTTTAGTTCTTAACACGTTCTCCCTAAATCTTTTTTAATGGGAGTGTTTAATATTAACGTAAGAAAAAATAAGCAAAAATTAAATAAAATAAAAAAAAAAATAAATCATTTTCTATTTCTATAACTCTGGGGAGTTATTCCGAATCCCTTTTGTTTTAAAGTACGTTAAGCTTCATTTTCTTTTTTCAAAACATATCTCCATGCTTTTGGGATGCTGATTGCCTGTGATTAATAATTAGTCTGTCACTCTTACCTTTATAAATTTGTATCTCCTCCACGGTGTATAATTCACTCAGATCGTCTAGCTGTTTAGTTTGCTTTATACCTTGCTTTCTTCCCAATCTATTCTTACATTGCTTTCATATGCTCTTCTAGCTAGCATAGTTGACAAATTTGATTATAAATTGACAAATTCAGTTTAAAAGTAATAATTTTAAGTAAATTGACAAATTCGTTGACAAATTCAGTTATAAATTCAAATTTGTTTTGGTATTAAATTCAATTTAAATTTATAAGTTCACCAACTTTTTTTTGTTATTTTCTAACAGATATTTGTGATTTCTTTAACAGCAATGAAATTCTGGTTGTTGAGTTATTTATTGTTAGAATATTGAAGTTAATTTTTGGAATTTATTTTCAGAAGGTTAAGACCTGACCAGATTGGATTCTCTTTTTTGCATTACTATTAGGTTATTGATAGTTTTGAAAATTACGACTTTGCAGTGCTGTCAATTATACTGAAAAATGCCAGGATAAACAAATTACATTGTTCAACTTTACTGCAAACTATTCTGAAATTTATCTCTTTTCAGAGTTATGTTTTCAATAGCATAAATATTTGTAATTACTGTTTACAGCATAGTGTTTCCTGGACTAATATGACATCATGATTACTTACTGTTTGGATTTTTATTTCAGAAATGAGTTTTTGAACAAATTAATAAACAGCATAAACATGCAAATTTTTTTGTCAAGATCTATCATCAAATTTAATGACTTAATTTGTTTGATTCAATATGAATAATTCTTATTTTTTATCAAACTTAAGTTTGGTTTAATGCAGATGATTTGGTAAATTGGAAATAAAAATTAAACATCAGTTGGTTTATTTGAAAGAAATTATTTTTTTTTTCAATTTATTGTTTTTGTGGAAAGACTGCAATGCAAAGTGCCAGACCTACCTTACATCATATCATAAGCAGATAAAATACAAATTTAATTGATCAATTTTTGACCTGATGATTGCACAAAGAAGTTGAAAATGTTAGTCCAATAGAAGTAGACTCTGAATATTTGAACTGATTTGTTTTACTAATATAAAAAGCAGAAAGACTGGAAAAAATTTTTATAACCGGAAAGTTTTGTAATGTTTTGATAAACTTGGATAATAAACATATAAACAGTGACTTTTAATGAATTTATTTAATGCAGGCATGGCAGTGAACACAAGAAAACATCCTGATGATATAAGATGGTTTTTAAAAAATCTTCAAGCATTAACCAATTTAATCATATTAATCTGGAGGCATATATAACATAATAGAGATTTTACATTCAACTAATTATAACTAGCCAATTAGCAGGAAATAATAATCATCTCAAAGAAAATTATTTTATTGTATACAAAATAGTACTTTCAGAATACTTAGATTCCCTCTTCAGCTTTATACAATAAATTAAGTATTCCAAAAGTGCTACTTTGTATACAATAAAATAATTTTCTTTGAGATGATTATTATTTCCCTGCTAATTGGCTAGTTATAATTAGTTATGTTAGAATAGGCAGTGTAAATCTTTGAGAAATTTTAGATTCATTTTATAGAAATTATTAGCAATAATTAATATAAAATTAATATGCTAATTATTCTATTAATTTGTATTGTAAAGCACGATATTTATTTCAGTAATTAAATATAATGTTTATAATTTAATATATCATTTCTTGAATTTATTATATAAAATACCTTACTGATTAATGTTATTTGTTTTTAAGAGAAACAAAGCAAACGTATGAGTTGTCGAAAGAAATATAAAATTCAGAGAAAAGTAAGTAATATATGATTAAGTTAATGATTTTTTGTTTTGCTGTTATTATTATTATTATTATTATTATTAAAGAAAAACTAATTTAGATAGATAAAATTTTATAATCTGTGAATGCATCATCTTTCCCTCCAAGCAAATTGAATTTGGTGAAATCTTGTTTTGAATAATCATTTCAATTTTTTATTATTAACATGATAAAATATTGAAATGATTGTCTTAAATAGTTAGCAGACTTCAGAAAAAGAATTTCATCATGTAATGAATTTTTATTTTGGAACTTGAAAAATAAAGTATAGATATCCCTCATTTTATAAAGATAATGCATTCCTTGAAAACTGTTCAATAGACAAAATTTTTTAAAATAAAAACTTAATTCTCATTAATTCAAATATAAAAATTTCCAATCAGTTCTTAAGTTCCAAAAAAATCACTGCCAGTTTACCTATTGATGTTAAAGTATTCCAAAAACATTAAAATAAATGTAATAGCTTATATTCTAATTCAGTTATTTATGATAATTATCTATTTAGTCTATTTCTTGCATTTGATATTGAATTCCAAAGCTTCCAAGCAGTTATTGAAATTCAGCCTAATTCAGCAATATGCATATAAATTATTATGGCATTATTTTTTACTAGAAATTACCCGCTCATATAAATGAGCAGGAATATACTGTTGTAATCTAATCTTGTAATACTTTATACAGTATAACAGCATATTGTGTAATATTAGCTTACCTTGCAAATTTATTACTATATATTTTATTAAGCATTAGTTCAAGTGTGTAGTAATTGCACAATATATTTTATTAAGCATTAGTTCAAATGTGTAGTAATTGCATGGGGGTCCTTAAGCATTAGTTCAAATGTGTAGTAATTGCACGGGGGCCCGTGGAGGTTGCACCTCACGAGCTCTGTGCCCCCGATGGCCCCACTCCACGGTGGGCCCGTGGGGCCCCCACCCTTCAATGGGCCCCAGGCCTGTCAGACCCATTGGGTTTCTTCTCCCTGGTGGGCCCACAGCCTGTAAGGATATGAAATCCCAACGGGCCCCGTGGGGTGGGGCTGCACCACCAGGGATCAAGAGGCCCCCGTCGGTTAGGGGCCCACCCCTAACGGGCCCTGGACCTTGGGGCTTGGTTTCATCTCTTCGGTGGACTGCATCCAGTTTTATCTCCCCACGGCACCAGGGTCCCTGTGGGGTGGTGCTGCACCCCTGTGAAGGGGTAGTTTACAGCTTGATGAATGGTTATAATTTCTTTGTGTGATTAAATATAAGCAAATTTCATTTGAGATATGTAATATATCACCATCGTAATTATGGATGTAGAACAGGCTTAACTGCAAATTCAACATAAAATTTCCTTTAAAATAAAACATCCAATGAAAA
>AYEL01081634.1:0-10196 GCA_000484575.1 Olivierus martensii | reverse complement strand
TGTCCGTTATTACGTTACAGCACCCTCTGCATAATTTGTCTTTTTTGAGGAACTATAATTTAAATTTAATTTTTATAAATTATTAATAACAACAAATAATATTGGCTGATACATACATCCGAAAATTAGACCTTTCTAATGATGCCTTAGTTATAAAAATCGATACAGTGGTTCGTCCAAAAAAGGGACATCAGCCAACCACATTTGACTAATAATATATATGATTTAAAAATTACAAAATTTTCATGAAATATTGATTTTTTAAATTTATCTATAATTCATAGAAGTTCTAATTCTGATAATTAATGTAAACTTTAAAATCTAAACTCATGATAATAACAAATAGATCCTAATTCTGCATAAAACTTTTCATTTTAATGGAATTTTAATAATTTGGACTAATGTTAGTGCCATCTCTGAATTAAGAAATAAATTAAAAAAATTTAAGCAGAATCATCTATATGACTTTATTTCAAATATTTCTATTAAAACTTCTTAACAACTTTATTTTTAATAATGAAAAAAATATATTTAATTTTTATATTATAATTCCAAATAATATATTTTCATAAAAAAACTAATTTTATGTAATTACTCAATCAGTTATACAGCAGGGGATAAAATTCTATACAATTCACATAAAAGTACTTTCAGCCTGTTTCAGCATTCAACAGTTGCAAACATTGCAAAAACTTACAAACTAACAATACACAGAACAAGTTGGTTCATTTCAGAAGAAATTTGAACTTTTGCCTGTATACTATGTAAAAGTCTTTAATAAACAGAATTTTATACTTGATTAAAAAATTACATATATAATAAGCAGAAGTAGATTAAATGATTTATGATTATTAATTCATTCATTTTATTATAGTTTTATATAAACAACTAAAATTTAAAAATTAAAATATAATTATTAACAAATAAACAAAATAACTTTTTAAAATACATCACATATCATAATTAAACAAACCTGTAGTGAGACATATTTATAAGCTAAAACTTATATAGGTGAAATAATTCATTCAACTGATAGTTGAGTAGTCAAAATGAAATTCTTGCCAGGATGCTACAAATTTAATTACAAGAAATGTTTGAAAAATACAGGATGTCTTATCAATGGAAATTGGAATTATATCAAAGTATAAATATTTAATTAAACTTTCTAATCCTAATGTATGCCCCATAGTTGTGCATCCCAGACTTGTATCATATGTTCTGAAGACAAAAATTGAAGATGAAATCAATTGTTTGGAAATATTAGATATTATTGAGCAACTAGTACATTCTCCTTGGGAACTCGTATTATCCCAGTCATTAAATGAGATGAATTCAAAATGATTACAGCACTTAACTGATTGGTATAGTATAAATGAAATGGTTTCTACATATGTGTGCAGATTATAAAGCCACAATAAATTGTATAATAAAAGATGATTGTTATCTGAAATCAAAGTAGAGGATATTTTCAGTAAAATGAGTGGAGGAAAATACTTTTGTAATTTATATATTCATCAAATGTATTTACACAAAAAAGTAGATGATGAAAGTTCAATTATGCAAGCTATAAGCATGCACATACAATGGATGCTTATAGCTTGCATAATTGCAAGTACAGAAAGTAGTGATTATTGTTTAGTGAAAATAGCACCGAACATTTGTTAACACTTTATGGATTAAACACTTTGAGATTTGGAAGGTCATATAATAATCTCAAAAATAGGACTTAGAAGGGGGTTGTTTGTTTCTTCAAAGACATAGTCATACAAGGCAAGTCACCAGAAGAGCTTTAACTCATTTAAATAATGAAATATAATCCAAACTTCCAAATTAATCTCTTGAATAGTTTTAACTGTTCAAGAGATTAATTTAGCAGTTTGGCTTGTTTAATCTCTTGAATAATCATTATTTAAATAATGTATTGAATAGATTGTCACTATGATTTATATGTGAACCAAACAAAATATAAGTTCTTCAAAGAATCTATCATACACTTAGATCATATTATTAATGAAAAAGGCTTGCATACTTTAAAATATAAGATAGAGGCAGCAGTAAAAAGTCCTATGCTATAAAATATTGTCAAGCCTTGTTAACACACGAGTCTGCTTAACACACGATTTTACCATGGCTACCTTGATCAGCAATCGCTTGTGATATTACTCTTAGACATCTTCATCATTAAATCTCGTGATCAGTGAGATTAACTGCACATTCAACCATTTTGTATTGGTCAAATCACGCAGAAAATTCATATCAATGTTGGAACTTATATTATCTCAATTTATATTAATAATATAACTTGCGATTCACTTAACCCACGATTTAGTAATCATCAACCCCGACTACCATGTGTTAATGGGGTTAGACTATATTTCATAATTACGAACATTACCAAAAAATAATACTCAAAAGCCCTTTAGCAGTCAAAAGATTTTAATCAGAAGCGTTTTCAATGCACTTGGCATCGTCCTCAGCTGCTATTACTGTAATGTGGTAGTAGCAGCTGAGGAAAATGCCAAGTGCATTGAAAATGTTTCTGATTAAAATCTTTTGACTGCTAAAGGGCTTTTGAGTATTATTTTTTGGTTTGTGTTTAGTGCAGTCTCATTGAACTTTTATTAAGAACATTACTTGTATTGGTAAATTATCATCAATGATTTCTATCAAATTTATCATCCAAATTACATTCTTTATATAATTTATTAAGGAAAAATCCCTACAAATGAAATAAGGAATGTGAAAATATTTTTAATCAATTAAAGATTGAAATTACAAGTACACAATTTTTGATATCATTCATTGAGAAATTAGCCTTGATTTTAGCAACTGATGCATCATCTACAGGATTAGGAACACTACTTTTGCATATAACAGAAGATGAATCTGAAAGACTAATTGCATCAAGATCACTAAACACAGCAAAGAATTATAGCCAGATAGATAAAGAGACAATAGTTACTGTATGGGACATGAAAAAATTCTTTCAGTATTGTTGCAGAAGAAAATTTGTATTAGTTACAAATCATAAGCCTCTACAAGTATCTTTCATTCAAATGAAACATAAGAATTTGCCTGCAACTTCAGTAATTAGATTTTTAAATCATGCAAACTATTTACTCAGATTCAATTGCAAAATTTGATGTAGGAAAACTGAATTGAATGCTAATGATGATTATTTGTGAAGATAATCCTTATTTGGATATTCTAGTGATTTAGATGAAGATGCTATTTTTCAAATAAACCAACTTGAATATCTCCCTGTTACAAAAAAAGAAATTAAACAAGAGACAATGAAGGATTTGATATTAAGATCTATTAAACTACTACACTGCTCCATTTTTATAAAACAATCATTAAGCACTTCAAGCAGGGAAAGAAATAACTTTCTCATTCTACAAATTTCTTTATTATAAAGCACTTTCGGCTCTACCGAGCCCTCGTCAGTATCAAAACATCAAACAAAAGCTTACAGTAGCTAAACAACAGTAAATAAATACAGTTATATTCTAAATTCTAAAGTTTGAAAGAATTTTTTAATATTCGAATTTAAATCACATTTCTTCAGTTCATCGCTAATCTGCTTACGTCATATTTCTTGTTTAAAATTATTAGTCGGATTTTTAAATAATATCCCATTATACATATAGGGATCATTTTTAATATTACCATTATTTTAGTGGTCGTTCCTTACCATATGCACTTTCTTCTTCTTCTTCTCGCAATACTCCCATGCTAGACTTATTTTTTCTGGCTCATTATAATTAATAACATTTTTGCCGGCCGATTTTTTACTGAAAATTTCAACCGCTTCTGTTACCCTCAGCTTCTCAGGGTTCTCTATTATACTTATGACTTTAGTTTGATCCCATTTCGGTATAGCTTCAAAATTCAACAATCTTTGGGCTAGCGCTATGCTACTTTATAAAAAGCCGTATAAATAATGCGAAAAACAGTATAAATTAACTTTTTATCATATTGGACGACATAGACTTATGTAGTTATTATCAAAATATTAATTATAATAATAGCACAGTCAGAGCAGCATGTATAAATACATGCTGCTCTGACTGTGACTCATGCTGTTGACTACAAATAGCCAATTGCATATACATACTGTATGTATAAATAGCCAATTGCATATACATACTATATGAATAAATAGCCAATTGCATATACATACTATATGTATAAATAGCCAATTGCGTATACATACTGTATGTATAAATAGCCACATCCTTATTTTTCATGTGTAATTACAAATTAGCTTTTATTTATGATTGTACACAGTGGATAAGGCTGAAAGAACTTTAACGGGATATTGTAAAACAGTATAAGTGATGTATCGAATACAGATCTGCTATAGGCTTTCTTGTCGGTCGGCCAACCCAGACGATCCGGATTCCATACCCCAGTTTTTAGGAAGGGTATAGGCAGGGCCGGACATGAGCCATTTTTTTTGTCAACAGATGACGCCAGATAGTATTCTGGAAGAATACTATGTGGCGTCTTCCACAGGCTGCCCACCCCTGCGGAGGGATTAGCCGGATTGTGGGGGACAGAGATCGACGGGCCGGACCCGGACCCCATAATAAATATTTTCAAGAAGTGGGACCCGAGACTCGAATCCGGGACCTCCAAAGTGGAAAGCGAAGCGTTTCCATGGGCCAATCCGGCTGATATGAGCCAATTGAACCCCCTCATTTCAGGCAAAATCAAATCATGAAAAGTTAATAAACGAAAAATAATGGATTAGATTTTTTTTTCTATGGATGGACTTTTACACCCCAGTCTTCGAATATCTAATTTTTGTAAATCCACAAAAAGAATTCTTGGAAAAATCGAATGTGAACCCATCGAATTTATTTTATATATCTTGGAACATATGGAAAGAAATTTTTTCATGTATATTAAATGCTATTTTTGCAAATTCCAATGTATTCTTAACTAATATTCTGAAAATATTTTCTGAGTATTCAAATAAATCAACAGTTGGTGAAGCTTTATAGTTAGAATTAAGTGTACTAGCGCAGTAGTCTCAAATTGGCGGCCCGCAAAGCAATTTTATACGGCCCGCGAAGATGTTTAGTTATTTGTTTAAATATATGTTACAGTCGGAAAATTATTACAATTTAACGTTAATAAAATAACAATGTAATGTTATAAAGCATACTGAACTCAGTCTGCGCTGTGCTATCAGCATAGCTATCAGTTACTACTCCCATTTTTACTCTTGTTATTGAGCATTTATGTATCGTCCCTCGTGAAATTTTGCTATGAAAATAATTGCACTGTTTGGGAGTACATATACCGTGAGTTTTTCTTGAAACTGAACACTCTGATTTTTGGCATCGAGCCAATTCTGATGCATATATCACGTCAGGAATCGCTTTTGGCATCGAGCCAATTCTGATGCATCTATCACGTCAGGAATCGTTCCCTACGAAAATTTAATTTATTACTTTTAATTCTAACGATATTTATTTATTATTGCATCCAAGAAACAAAAACGATTTAACACACAAGATTATCGGATTTTAATTCTGGTGTAATTACACATTTGAAAATAAATTGTTGAAAATTTACATCAAGAAGTGCGGTAAACAGAAATTCTGTTGTTGCTATAGCGACAGCGTAGAAACGCAGACGTGCCGCAATTCGAACATTTTTAAAAATGCCGAATATTATTTACAACGTTACTGAACGAGTATGGATGGTTCGGGCACGTAATTCAGGCTTATCCTATAGGCGCATGAGAGATCATTTTGCGGTGCTGTACCCTGGAAGACCTATTCCATCCGTCTCTACAATTAAATCTGTTGTTGAGAAATTCCAAAAAGATGGGAATGCCAATCCAGGTTTGATACCCGTTCATCACCCAAGTCGAGCTTTACCAAAGGAAGTAAAACTTGCGATTTGCATGTCAGTAATTGAAAAACCCAGAATTTCTTGCGCCTCAATCGCGCATAAATTGCACGTCAGCAAATCATCCGTTTGGAAAACATTAAGAGAAGAAAACTTCTTCCCGTACAAAAATCAATACCATCAAGAACTTCTTCCAGGTGATGATGATAGAAGAATGTTATTTTGTGGGAAGATGTTGGACTTGTTGTACAATGATGGTAATCTGCTCTATAAACTGATTGTTTCAGATGAGTGTACATTATACATCGATCACGCTCCAAATCGCCAAAATGTTCGGTATTGGGCAGCGGATAATCAACACCAGATGTCAGCTATACGCACTCAATATCAAAAAGCTGTAAATGTTTGGGCAGGACTGGTGGGCGACCAAGTAATTGGGCCATATTTTATCTCAGACCGACTCACACAAGACGTCTTTCTGTCTTTACTACGTGATCGCATTTTACCTGCAATTCGACAATTGGGAAATCAGGTATGTTATATGAAATTGTTCCACCAGTGTTTCTATTATTTTTAGGGTTTTGTTGTTACAGTAATTTCATTAAAATGATGCACAAGTAATAATTCATATTGTTCTTTTATGCCACAATAGGAAGATATGTGGTTTCTTCAAGACGGAGCACCAGCACATAACGGTGGCCGTGTTGTCCTGTATCTGAACGAAGAGTTTCCCCAGCGCTGGATCGGAACAAATAGTCCAAATATTCCGTATCCTGCACGATCACCGGATTTGAATCCTCTCGATTTCTTTTACTGGGGCCACCTTAAGCGACTCATCCTCGAGAAGCAACACGAAAACGAGATCGAACTGCGTGAGGCAATAATTGCTGCCAGTGCCGAAATCACTCCTTAACAAATTGCCAATTCTATGACAGAATTTCGAAATAGGCTATGGTATTGTTCAGCAGAAACGGGACGGCACTTCGAACATCTGCTGTAAAGTTGTATGATTATGTCACGTGCAATAAAGTCACATTTCAGTGTACAGTAGTCTGTAAATAAAGATACACCAAAAAATTATAAAACAACTTTAATTACAGTTAAGAAACTAAAAGAAAGAATAAATACCCTTGAGTGCACCGGTAATCAACGGAACTTATCCTCTTAACCGCTGGTCCGAAACTGACTGTTCCTCGGCCGCTTATGGCCATCTCCCGGTCTTCGGGCCGTCCGACTCTTCCCACGGGCGTAACCGCTGAAAACCTTCACCGATTTGAATCCGTTCAAAACGGCCAATAGGTTCAAACCCATGGCCGTTAGAATTAAAAAAATAAATTTTCGTAGCGAGCGATTCCTGATGTGATAGATGCATCAGAATTGGCTCGATGCCAAAAATCAGTGTGTTCAGTTTCAAGAAAAACTCGCGGTGTATGCTAACAGTTCTTTTCGCAAGATGAAAATTAATAAAATTAACAAAAGAAATCGATTGACTGAAGAACATCTACAATCTTTAATGAAGATAGTTTCCAGTAATTTGTCTCCAAAGCTACAAATTTTAGCAGATTCAAATAGTCATCAGGTGTCAGATAGTTGTCGAAAATAAAAAGAAAACTGTTTTATAATCTCATAATTATATATTATTATTTCGATATTTGTAAGAAAAAATGAAAATAATTACAGATAAATATTTTCCTTTCATTGCAATTTTGTTTAAAAATATTCCGCTCTTCATTTTCTTTAGAATTGCGCATTCGGCCCCCACGCAATTTGAATTTCAGACCACTGTACTAGTGTACTATATGTGAATGGGCGGCCGGATGGCCGAGTGGTAACTCGTTGGCGTAACACGCAGGACGACCCGGATTCGTGTCCCGGATGCGACATCTCCTGAAAAGTTTTTTCGGGGTGCTGGGCCCAGCCCAGTAACCCCCGTCCTTCACCATCCGGCCCCTCCACGGGTGTGGGTGTAGCCAGTGGTTGGAACTAGCCCTATCCCTTAGTAATCTCCTTGATTGGAAATGGGCGTAAAATGAAAAAAAAAAAAAAAACTGTATGCGAATGTTGCCAGAAAATAACAAAACACATTTCACAGTTTTAATTGTTATTTTCTCGCAACATTCGCATACAGTTTTGTTTATTTTCTAGTGTTTAAACGAATTAGTTGATAGAGTAACGAAAAACGAAGGTATTAGTTGATCATTGATTTATGATTGAAATAGATGAAATTCGCATTTTTACAGGTAAATATAAGGTTGGAAGTGTTTTAGCAATAGGAAATAGTTTTTTTTTTTTCGCATATTTTACGCATTTTTACAGGTAAATATAAGGTTGGAAGTGTTTTAGCAATAGGAAATAGTTTTTTTTTCGCATATTTTATGCCTCTTTCCAACCAGGGAGATTACTAAGTTAAGGGGTGGGGCCAATTCCAATCGCAAGCTGTACCCACACCCGTGAAGGTGGATGGTGAAGGACGGGAATCCCCGGACCAGGCCCAGCACTCGATAAAACTTTTCAGGAATTACCAAACCCGGAGTTTTTCTTCTTGGCACGCTGACAGCGTTACCACTCGGCCATCCGGCCGCGATAGGAAATTTGTTATAACTGGAATTTGCAGAACAACAAATGATACCATACCATTTTAAAAACAAGCGAATCATTAATTCTGTTCTTATCAAGAATATTATCGAAAGTTATAATCATGGTTATATAGGTTATCGAGAGTCTTATGTATTATTATGTATTATAATTTTTTTTTTGCATATTTTACGCCCCCTTTCCAATCAGGGAGTTTACTAAGGGGGCGGGGCCAGTTCCAACCACGGGCTGCACCCACACTCGTGGAGGGACCGGATGGTGAAATACGAGGATCACCGGGCCGGGCCCAGTACCCAGAAAAAATCCGGGATCAGACCCGGGACGCGAATCCGGGTCCTCTTGCGTGGCACCCCAACGCGTTATCACTCGGCCATCCGGCCGCCATATATATTATAATAATCCATGCTGATAACTGATGAGGATATAACGAATCACAATTAGTTAGTTAGTTTATAGTCATTTCCATGTAAATCATTCAAAAAAACATCTTGATCTTGATTTTTCCTGAATAAATATGATGAGAATTTTAAAATGTTCAGATCACTTTAAAAATATTCCAAAAATCTGCTCAAAATATCTATATAATTCATCAAATAATTTTTATTTTCGAGAGAATGAATCAACTATATTTTACAATCTGTTTAAAAAAATCAACAAATTTTGTCAAAGTTCCTTTTAATCTTTTTATGTATTTTCGTATGTTGATTTAATTTTTTCCCTAAAATAAAAGGTGAAAATCTTCCACATCACTTATATATCGTAATTATAATATTTTGCGATGTTACTGTAATCACGTTCATCATTCGTTGAAAGAAGTAATATTCTGTCAGCGAGTATTCTGAAAAAATAGAAAGTGCTTCCAATACAAGTAAATTTTTTGTTGTTATAAATAAGCAAAATAGATCTGCATAACTATCTCAAACACATTGATAACGTTAAATCTTCTGTATTTAAATAGATACAATTGCTAATGCATATATGCATCCATAGTCCACACTGATAGCTTTGGCTGGATATATTTATTCGTTCTAAGCAGTCAAAGATAAACCAAAGTGATAGCGGTTTGGCCTTATGAAAACGCTTCAGCTTTCTATCATGGAGGATTTGGATTCGATTCTCAGGTCCAAACCCTTTTAAAATATTTATCATGGGCAGTGCCGGATTTAAGCCGATTGCACCGATTGCACCCAATCGGGCCCCTCGCTTGAGGGGGCCCCGTGTTTGTCAAAGTTTATGCAATTAAATTGGGGTTTGACTCCTAAGAATTCCACTGTAATTTATACGTGTGTTATTGAACCTAAAATCACTTACGCCGCTTCTGTTTGGGGTTCTGCGGTTTTAAAGCAATATAATTGTAAAAAGCTGTTACAGATTCAAAGGCTCGCCGCTATGAATATTTGCAGAGCGTACAGGACGGCTCCAACTAATGCCTTGCTGGTTATGGCCGGGATGGTTCCGATTGATTTGAGAATCAGGCAAATTTATTAGAATAAGTTTCATCTTTCCGGGAAGTTTATTACTACGGCTAACAATGATTTTGGTTCCCTTACTGTTTCTATAGGTGATGATAACTATTTAGATCTTTTAAGTGAATCTAGGAATCCTGATAAATATTTTAGTGACAGGAATATTCCTTTGGAGAAAATTATTGACAAATATGGAGTGGATTTACCTTCATTCAACTATTTAGTTCATCCGGCTGTTGACAGTAAGATTGATATTAAATTTGGGCTTCC
>AYEL01081632.1:0-48350 GCA_000484575.1 Olivierus martensii | reverse complement strand
ATTTAAAAATTAAGGAATAAAAAATTAAATTAAAATTATAGTTTCTCTCAAAATACAAAATCTGCAGGTGGCGCTGTAACTTAATAAGGTCTGCAATTTAATGATCCCATGTATGAGTATGTCTGTAATCTGAATGTAATAAATAAGAATAAATATAATAATCTATTCGTTATTAAATCTAAATCATTAATTAAAATCTTTAAGTGTGTCGCCAAATTTTAAAATATTAAAATGTGTTCCTCAACAGAAAAAAGGTGAGAACCACTGGTCTAATGTATCAAAGTTATTCTGATTATGAGATTTGATAAATGATATTTTCAAAATTTTTAGAAAAAATAGAATTTTTCATGAGTCATAAAATGCTGAAAAATTAAAAAATATTGTTTAATGATGTTAAAATAAAGTAAAATATATCTTAATCATTCATTCTTTGTTTCAATTTCATCAAAATTTTGAAAAAAATTGTGAAAAACGAAATGTAAACACCTTCAGGCAATTTTAAGGGGTATAGCCATATATGGATATGTATAATTGAATATCAATTAATATTTTTATAAGTATTTAAATTTTGAATACTCTATAAATACAATCCAAAATATATAAATTGGTCATCTTATGTCCTTTTGATACTAGTAGCACTTTCTATGGTAGCAGCTGGATATGCTATATTTATTTCTAAGAATGCTTATTTCTTTTTGGTTGTATGTGAATGTTCATATTTAAATAAATTCAAAAATATTAATTTATTGAATAACTTCACAAATAAGATCAAGAATATATAAATTGATTTTTAAGTTTTTTACAGTTATGGAAATATAGTGATTTCTTATGTTTCTAATTGACAGTTGATATATTTCCAAATAGTTCTGAAATTAAATTATTACATCATCTATAAAATATAGAAAGATTATTCTGAAGCTGATTTCAGACATCAGATTTGAACTTCCAATGATCATATGTGGTGATTTGCTTTCCTTTCTATCAATTGAAGCAAAATTTTGTTGTGTGTTTTGATTCTGATATTTTATTGTTTAAATTTTGTTAAATATTTTTGTTGAATATCAAAAAAATATATTTAATATATTTATCAAAAACTTATAAACAAATATATTTAACAAAAACTTTGTTAAATATTTTTTGTTGAAAATATAAAAAAAAAAAATTCATATTATTTTGATATTTTCTGCCAAACAAACACTTCAATAAAATCATATTATAAAGAAATATGACTGGATGCAATGCAACATAATCACATCCTGCTCCCCATCCAGTTTTTTTTTCATGTCATGTCACATCATGATGCTTCAATGCTGTTTTATTTAACTTTGGCATTTTGTAAAAGTGACCTTATTTATTCCAATAGTGAACTGAATTTAAAATTTTTTTAAATTTTAAAAGAATTTGAGTTATAATAATGAATGTCATTTGGTTCTAACAAATGAAAATTGAGAGGTTGGTTTATACAGGAGTATATAGAATATATTTATATAATTTTTTAATTTCTGTTCTTTTTATGGATTTTTTTGTAGGAATATTATTCTTTGTATGGAGAAGATGCATTATATGTTTCTAAAGAAATTTTTAAAACACATTCATTAATAAAATATATTGAAAATGGTAAATATTTTATATATGTTACAATTCTGGATAACATAAAACATACAAAAATCAAGCCAAGTACTAGGAAAACAAGTCTTTTAATCATACACATCCACATATTATTAAATATATGCAGGTCTATATGAAAATTCATATTTA
This sequence comes from Olivierus martensii, assembly GCA_000484575.1. Classification (NCBI taxonomy): domain Eukaryota; kingdom Metazoa; phylum Arthropoda; class Arachnida; order Scorpiones; family Buthidae; genus Olivierus; species Olivierus martensii. The sequence continues at coordinate 46,592 of AYEL01081632.1, read as the reverse complement.
AATAAATTCAAAAATATTAATTTATTGGATGTTTCACAAATTTAGAAAAATTTAGACCAAAAACAGAATATTCTATTCTGATTTGGAATTCATATTTGTAAACTGAAGCTAACCTTCAATTAAAAGTAAAAAATATTTTTTGAATAAAGAAATTTGTTTTCCTTATACTTGGCTTGATTTTTGTTTATATAATTATTTTATTTTAAAAATTTTAAAATATAAAAATAATTGTTGTTAAAATTGTTTAATATAAGATAGAATGAATTTAATTGATAGATTTGTAAGCTAAATTAAACAAATTAAAATTATTATTGGGTATTTGAATTTAGGGTTTTTTTTTGTTTTGTAATAATTTTTTTTCCTAAGTAGATTTAAATTAATTTAGCTATTCTTTTTGGACTAACTCTTATACAGATATTCTTTGATTTATGCAATCCTTATGCATTAGAAGAATTTATGCAATTTGAAGTTTTCAGGAGTTGAATTTGAATAAATTATTATAAAATGAAAGTGTGTTTAATTCACATGCCTTTTCAATTTTGGTATAAATTTTGAGGGTAAAAAAAATTTTACATAAAATTTATTATTTCAAAAAAAATCTTCTGTTATACTTATCATATATAAATTATAAATCCAAATACTATAGCAGAAAATACAATTAACTACAGTTTATTTTACTTTTATAAGGGTGCTTTTAAGTCCAGTTAAACCATCTTCAGTTACAAACTTAATTTTTTTGCTGACAATTATTTTTTTAAATTAAGCTGAATTAATATGCAAAAAAGATAAAAAAGTTAAAATTGTGAAATCATGCTTAATTTTCATCAAAATCTTTTGAAATTTTTTAGTATTTATTGCAGATTTTATCATCTTTCTAACAATTCAAGCATTTTTTCAAATTTTATTTTTTTCATAGGTTTTTGTTACATTTACAAATTCAGAGAAAATACAATTTTTTTTATATGAAAGTTTAGCAATCTAATGAAATAGTTTGACATTTTTAGATAGCAACAAGTGTTCTGAACAAAATGAGCCAAAGGAACTTTTTGGGGTGACTCCTGGCAAGTAAATGTGAGCAAATAAACAAGAGAATCAGAGAGTTGATGAAAATAATTTGAACCATTGATTTTGAAAGTGAGACAAGTCTATTCTAAGTGAGTGGACTTTCCTCATTTTCGAAATCATCTCACAATAAATATTGTCAATGAAATAAATTACTAGTAACAAATTTATACTGATATTATATAATAAGATATTTATTGTGAATTGATTAAAAACCTAAATTTTATGTTAATTTGTAATAAGAATTAGCTTTAACTATTTTTTTCACAAAATGGATTTGTCCCACTTTCAAAATCAATGGCTCATTTATGAGCTTATGTAAGGTTTTCAAATATTGCATCATCCAATCAATTCATTTTAATTGTTGAGGGCCTAAAATTTGATGCAAGGATGGAAAATCATTTTTTAAACATTGATCCAAACATAGAATGCACCCTAAAATTCCAATGAGATCTGAAGATTTGTTTACCTGGCTACCAAGAATTTTATAAGGACTAGAACAACATAAAAAGCACTTTATGCAAGGCAAAAAAACATTTTTAATCATCTGTAACGTTTTCGGACTACTCTTTTATTAAAAAAGTTTTTTTGCCTTGTATAAAGTGCTTTTTATGTTGTTCTAGTTATTTATAGCAAGAGTTGTTTGTACCCTAGTTTATTTTATAAGGAACTTGCAAAACCAAAAGAGCAACAGAAGATAACAGATTTTTTGATAAAAAAAAATTAATATTGCAAGAAATTTCATTTTTTTATTGCAGTCCATCTATTCAAAACATTATTACTGGACGAAAATCTTCATCAGGTTCAATAGATGATGATTGGCGGATGTGATAGATTTTTCTAATGAGACAGTGATTTTGGTCCATCTCATTGTAAACATATGCACTTATTATCACGTAGTAGGGATTGTATACCGGTTTACCGATTTACCGGTTAACCGATAAATTGACAAAAAAACGTTCGGTAAATTTACCGGTAAATTTCAAAAATTTACCGGTAATTCGGTAAATGAAAAATCCATACTAGAAATTTTTATGTAGAAAATATTGTGTTTATAGATATTTAAAAAGGCTAAAGGGACATTGAAAATAAAAAAAAACTCTATGATCTTATCAAACAAAAAACAGAATGTCTAGAAGTGTCAGTTCCACAAGCAAAAAACACGAAAGATTGGAAACAAATAGTAAAAAAAAGAATTAAAGTACTTCCGTCAAGAAAAAGTACGGGGGAAGTATATTCAAATAGTATTTGATTATTTAATGACCATTCGTCCAACAAGTGTTAAATCAGAAAGGGTATTCTCGAGATCTGGATTATTTTGTACAAAAATTAGATCAAAATTAGGAGATAAGACTTTAAATAATTTAAATTTTTTGAGAAGTTATTTTTAAAAAAATGGTAATCAATAAAATGATATTAGGGTACTATATATTATTTCTGTTGTATTTTTATTTTTCTGTATTATTTTATTTCTGTTTCTAAAAGTTATTATTATAGTTTGTTTAGAATAACACTTTAATTTTTATATTTTTTATATTCTATATCTTTGAAATAAAAAATGTAAAATGAAAATCAAAATGACACATATTTTTAATCACCTTAATTTTATTTTTCAGGAAAAAATTTACCGGTAATTTACCGGTAAACCGGTATTTTAATTTTCATTTACCGAATTACCGGTAAATGAAAAAGTCGGTAAATTTACAATCCCTATCACGTAGTGATGAAAATGATTGGCGGATGTGATAGATTTTTCTAATGAGACAGTGATTTTGGTCCATCTCATTGTTAACATATGCACTTATTATCACGTAGTGATGAATAATTACTAAATGTTATTTCTAGTATTTTTTATTTAAATTTTTTTGTTCTTTCTTTTTGCAATATTTATGCATTACTAATTTTATTTTAGTTAATAATTAAAATGTATATGAATTTGATTTTACTGTTAAATATATGTATTGTGTGTAGATAAGTATGTTTATACATATCTCAGAACTTATACAATTAAGTTTTCATTGCTTTTTTGCATGTCTCTTTTAAATTAAATATAGTTCTTTATTTCATCTTACATAGTTATTGGATAACATGAAATGTATCTCTCATTTTTCTACAGGAAATGTATTTTTCTTTTTGCACAGTTTTTTTACATGATTCTTTGAGGAACATATTTACCATGTAAAAAATAGTTGGGTATATGTCTATTAGACATTTTACTAAGATTTTACTATTCCATAATTATAGATAAAAGTTCCAAAATTAAATAAAATAAAAAAAAAAAACCTACTCTCTGAGAACATAACTTTTATAGCAACTTGAGATTTGCATATTGATGATAGTGTACAACAGTTTAAATGTTATTTGCATATTCATTGTAAATAATGTTTAAATATCTCTCTGAGATTTATAAATTATTTCATGTTTAAATACTAAAAAAAATTATTTGTAACTTAATTTTACCTCCAATGTAGTATATAACTAAGCAGGAAATATATAATACAGTGCATGTAAACAATTTACATTTTTTCAAAATAATAATCACAATATATGATAATTCTATTATTAATAATAATTTTGTTATTAGTAACATTAAAGATTGCTACTGTGATATTGTATTCTTGATAAAAATGATTAATTTTATTTGTAATTGAAGAATTTTATTCTTTTGATATTTTTTATTATATCATAATTTTTTATTTTGAAAAATTTTATGACTGAAATTGTGCAACTTTGAATTGTGTAAACAAAAATTAATATGAATAATATTTATTGTAAATAATTCATATAAACTTATTTTTTGTAGATAAAATAAACTTTATTATTTCTAAATTGCCTGTAAAGAATTTCCTTATACAAACAAAATGATTGATTCATTAATTATATAGCAAACTATCAAACTATGCATAATATTTATATTATATACCATGTTACTTCAAATTTAAGCCACACTTTTTATTCAAATTTTTAAAACGTAAAATTTGGGTGCTACTTAAATTCAAAGCAAATATTTTAACATCTTATTTCTCCCGATCTCCCACTCCCCAATGATCGGGGTTTTGCTTTACACTTTATGCATGCACATAGTATTACAACTGTTGATAACAATATATTCAGTGGTTCCCCATTCGTACTTTTCTGATTTAGTCCAGTTGCTGTTTGATAGTAGCTGTGTAGAATCATGTTGTATCTGGCCATATTTTAATTGTAAGAAAAATCATGAATTATTATAATGCTATTTATAACCGCTGATGGAAACAAATTTCCACCTTTTATTATTTTAAAGAAAAAAGTTTTTTAAAGAAAAGTTGTACCCAAGGAAAATTTTCCTAAGGGTGTTATAATTTGAGCATAAAAAAATGCATGGATGACAACAGAATTGATGAAAGATTGATTAGAATGTGTTTGGGAGAAGAGACTTGGTGTTATTTTTAAAAAAATGAACATGATAAAACATAAAAAAATGCATGGATAACAACAGAACTGATGAAAGATTGATTAGAACATGTTTGAGAGAAGACTTTGGCACTATGAAAGATTGATTAGAACGTGTTTGGGAGAAGATACCTGGTGCTATTTAAAAAAAAACAAAATGATAGTATATCTGAAGAAGATTCTCAATAAATTAGGTAGCTTATTATGTATAGTAGTACCCTTAAGTAAAAATGTTTCTTATTTTTCAATACCTATTATAAAATCTTTTTTTTTTTAAAAATGTTTCTTATTTTTCAATACCTATTATAAAATCATTTTTATTTTTCATTTTTTATTTTTCAATACCTATTATAAAATCATTTTTATTTTTTCCAATTTAAAATCCTACTACAGCTTAAATTCGAAGTAATATGGTATATTGATTTCAAAAACCATTTAACAATGTGCCATATATATCATTAATTGTTATCATGCATACATTGTACAGAATATATATATATATATATATACACTTCTGATAAAACTGAATACTGATACTTCTTCTGATAAAACTGAATACTGATACTTCTTCTGATAAAATAGAGATCTGTAAAACAGCTCGTCATCACAACATGTGATTCATTAGCTCAGTCATTAATTGTTATTTCGTCATCGTATCACGTGATTCGTTAGCTCATTTGTTAATCGTTATTTTTTTATATCGCATCACATGATTTGTTAGCTCAGTTGTTAATCGTTATTTTTTTTATCGCAATCAATTCAAATCTGACAATATCATTATTAAAATTAATAAAATTATTGGGAGTACAAATTAATTCGGTCCATTTTTTTGTGGTCAAAAATGCATTTATTTCAGAAAAATATGAATGAACAGATTAATCAAAGTATTGTCCATTGCTGGCTACTACTTTTTCCCCACCTCTCAGGCAATTTTCGAACTCCATCTAAAAAAAATGTCTCGTCTTTTGAGGCGATCCAAGTTACAAGCCAATTTTCGATTTCTGCGAAAGAAGTGAACTGGTGACCTGCCAAATCGTGCTGCATCTGTCAGAACAACCAGTAGTCAGAAGGAACAATGTCCGGAGAATACGGCGGGTGTGGTAAGATATCCTACTTGAGTGTTTCCAAATATTTTTTTACGATGTTTGCGACATGAGGCCGAGCGTTGTCATGCAGAAGAATAACTTTATCGTGTCTTTGCTTGTATTCCGGTCATTTTTCTCGTAATGCATGGCTGAAATGAATCAATTGTAGCCTATACCGATCGCTCGTAATGGAATCACCAGGTTGTAGCAGCTCATAGTATATACAACACCCTTTTGATCCCACCAGATACAGAGCATGACCTTAGAACCGTGAATATTCTGCTTTGATGTTGATGTTGAGGTCGATGGCAACGATTGACAGGGCACAGTGTAGTATTTTCTCTTCTTGGGGTTGTCATAGAATATCCATTTTTCATCCCCGGTCACAATCCGATGTAAAAAACCCTCTCTTTGTTGCCTTTGAATCAGCTGATCGCAAGTGAAAAGTTGCCTTTCGATGTCTCTCGGTTTCAGTTCATAAGGCACCCAATTGCCTTGCTTTAAATCATTCCCATGGATTTTAATTGTACGGAAACTGCTTGTTGAGTCACTCCAATTGATTCTGCAAGCACCCCTTGTATTTGACTTGGATATTCATCGAGTAATGCCTCCAATTCTTCGTCTTCAAATTTTTTTGGCTGTCAGAGCGAGGCTTGTCTTCAACGCTAAAATCACCATTCTTGAAACATCGAAACCATTCCCTACATGATTTATCAGTTGGAGCATTGACACCATAAACTTCCACAAGCATTTGATGCACTTTAGCTGCACTTTTCTTCCAATTAAAACAGAAAATTTAAACCTCCCGCAAATGCTGCTTAGTTAACACAAAATTTGACATATTCAACACAGTAAAAAACAAGGTTTTTGTTTGAATCTCAAAGCGATATAAACTGAATATTATTGACAGATATCTAACTCTCTGAAACAGATGATATCAGGTGTCACGATAAACATTCCTGACAGACAGCGCCATCTTTTGAAAATGGACCGAACTAATTTGTACTCCCAATATAACCATATAAAAACATGTATTTAAGTAAATGATGATTAACATATAATTATGAAGACAAGTTATTCAATTAATTAAAATAGATATGATGATTAACATATAATTATGAAGACAAATTATTCAATTAATTAAAAATAGATCTGCAACAGTTCAGTAGTTTTTAGTTTCTTAAAGATGATTTCTAGACGATTATTATTTAAATTTCTGCGAATAGTCTGATTCTATTGTTTGTTTGTGTTATATATTATTTGACACCTGCAAGTAGTGTGACATCACAGTTTCAGATCCCATTAGTAGGAAATAAACATCTGTCAGAGATCCTACAGTTCATATAGACAATAAATCGGGGAGTGCGTATCACTGTTCATTCGCCATCAAAAGGCAAAATCAAATCTTATCTGTATAATAAGAGTTGAATCTATAAACTGCTTATCAGTAGGTTTAACAGTTCATATAGACAATAAATCAGCGAATGCGTGTCACTGTTCATTCCGCCATAAAGGCAAAATCAAATCTCATCTGTATAATAATCGTTGAATCTATAAACTGCTAATCAGTATCAAATCTTATCTATATAATAATCGTTGAATCTATAAGATGCTAATCAGTATTTATCATCTGTATAATAATTGTTGAATCTATAAGCTGCTAATCAGTGTTTACGTCTGTATAATAATCGTTGAATCTATAAGCTGCTAATCAGTGTTTATGGATTCATTTGTCGAATCTATAAGCTGCTAATCAGTATTTATGGGACAGTTCATATAGACAATAAATCAGCGAATGCGTGTCACTGTTCATTCCGCCATAAAGGCAAAATCAAATCTCATCTGTATAATAATCGTTGAATCTATAAACTGCTAATCAGTATCAAATCTTATCTGTATAATAATTGTTGAATCTATAAGCTGCTAATCAGTGTTTACGGGTTCGTTTATCAAAAAACTCCAAAATGAGCCCAATTGTCCTTCTGGTGAAGATTGATAATTAAAAACTGTTTTACAATTCATTTTATTAATATTAATTTTTTTTTTGTAGCAAATATAGTAAATAAATGATATTTTCATTATTTTTAAGACATTTTAAATGAGTTTTATCTGTTTTTTAATATATATAGCAAATATAATAAATAAATGGTATTTTCCATATTTTTAGAACATTTAAATGAGTTTTATCTGCATTTTTAATATTTACATGGTTGTGGGGAGGAGCTGGAATGAATTAATCAATTTTCAATTAAATCATATGGGAATTGTGACTTGGATAATGACAGTTTTGATTAACGACGGAATTTGAACGGATTACTGTCGTTAAAAATTGGGCCTTAAAAATTGTTTAAGCAAAAATTCATAAATTGGAGATTTGCCTCCCTTAATTCCAATGTAAAACTTTTTAATTGATTCTTGTATACCAGAAAGTGGCCCACTTTAACTATTGATGTTAAATCATTTCAAAAGAATTAATTAAATATAATTATATATACTATAAAAGAATAATTTATCTTAGATAATTACTTATTTAGCCTATTGCTTGCCATTGAACTTTGAATTTCAAAGTTGCTAAGTGTTCAGTGATCTTTAATTTTAATCTAATAAGGCAACAACCTTGTCTGTCAGTCATTGAGATTTTACTTATTAGTTAAAAATTTTCAAATTTTCATCAAATATTTTGTCTTAAATTTATGTAATTCTCAAAAATCTTCATTCTGTTAAATTATTGGCAAAAGTAAATTCAGTTTTCTGGAAGTTATTGATATTTTCAATAAGAGAGAGTTACTGACCATAAACTTATGTTCAATAGGAGAAACACCCTGTTTAACATAATTAGAAATGACAAAGATAAAATCAACTCCTAGTTCCAGGTGTATATGAAATCCCAGCAGTAGACAAAGATAGTAACCAACATGTCACATACATAGGATATACAAAAAGGTTATTGAGCAAGAGAATCCCAGAGCATAAAAGGGATATTGAAAATAATACACCTAGTACAGCATTAGCACAGAGAGCTCAAATCAGTGACCTTGATGTTGAATGGAACAATGCTAGAATAGTTAGAAAAAATCTGATCCTAGAAGAGGAAGAATGGCAGAAGCTTTAATGATTTTTGAAAGGAGAAAAGCTGACAGTAAACAGGTGAATAAGTTAGATCTGTCTAATATTAGTAACACATGAAGATGGTGTGTAAAATGAAGATATCACTCTTTGTTATAATTTAATTAAAAATAGACTATTTTTTGCTTGAATTAGCTTAAGTAACATGTTCTTTATGTGTATATACAACTTGTTCCTTGTTATTTTAGTTTAAGTAGCCTGTATGCTATTTTGATTTATAATTGTAGTTTTGTTTTAATTACTAGTGCATATGTACTTAAAAATTTATATTGTTGCTATGTTACCATAGTAACCTTGTTATTTAAAAAACTTTAAAGAATCTTTTGTGTGTTCTTTAGAACTTTGTGCGATCTTATAATGCATGTTGTAGCTGATGAGGATTTCATATTAAATCAAAAGTGCTACTAATTTTGGTGTTTTTATTGTTTTATTAAAATTATGAAAGTCTTTCCTGCTATAGTGCTGATAGTTTTTGTTCACGAGTCTCTTTGGCAGTGTAGTGGATTAGAATTCTTTTTGATATTTTCAATTCTATTTATTAAAAATTCATTAGCTGTAGTTTTATTATAGTAACTATTTTAAAAAAGACAATTTAACAAAATAGACATAAGACAATTTACTTATTTAAATCATTACATTGATTAGATTTAGAATCTTCTAATAGAACAACAAATACAGTCATTTTTCAAATTTATATATAAATAAAACAAATATATTAGAGATTTATACATCTAGAATAATATATAATTATTGCTTTATAAAATTAAATAGTGTTATATAGTTGCCAAACATTTGGAGAAATGCAGTAAATATATTATGGACACTCATATTAGCAGTATATGCCAAGTGCTGGATTTGATAGCAGATCCTCTTTTATAAACAGAAGCCAGTTTTGCCCTAAAATCAATGGTACACAGAATAAATTTGATATATCTTTATAATCAGTGGAGAAAATAAACAAGTAAAATGTTGATTTAAACAAATTACAATGGATAATTAATCAATGATCAAATTGGTTTTTTTTGTAAAAACAAAAATTTTTTTTCACAAAACAAAATGTTTATAGATTTATGCTTTTTATTAAATCAAACAAACTAACTAACTTACATAATACTTGACTTATATAAATTTAAGTTTATGTAAAATATTTTTCATAACTTTTTTATTTTTACTTTATTCAAATAAAGCATAAACATATATTATATTTAAAAATTACAAGTGTGAACTTATTAGTTTACAATATTTACGTAACTTACGTAAATAAACAAACTAACTTACAAGACAGTATACTTATACAGAAAGCCGAGTTACAAAACGGTGTTAATTCCAAACTGGTCAAATGATCTGCTACGCTATAAAAAAAAGCAACATTTCATAGTTTATTTAGAAAAACACTGGAGTACTATTCTGATATACAAGATCTTAATAAATAGCTGCAAAGCCACCTCTTTAAATACTAAAGAATTAGAGAAAAATAAGCATCTTCCCCCGATCCACTCTACTCGTTATTTTTGAATTGAGGACTTCATAAGCACAAAAATATGTATCAAATTTCATTTTTATACTTGATAAAATTGTTCCAGACTATATTTTATATTGTGAAAATCTTTGAATGCATTCGGAATAATAATTTTGATTCATGATCACAACTAACAGTAAGAAATCGGAAAAAATCAAGCTACAACCATTGTCATTGCTTGATTTTTTCCGAATTCTTAGTTGTGATCACGGGTCATAAACATATTAAATCAAATGGCACTGGTCATTTTAACGAACGGATTGACGTCGTTCCCTTCATGATTAAGGCTCGTTGTGTACATTTGATCTAGTGCGCTTTTTGAAAAACAGTTTATCATTTCTGTGAAATGATATCCAAAAATTTAATAAGGGAAAGACTTTTGAGAAAAATCTTCCCTTATTAAATTTTTTCAACAACAACATTTCACGCAGAAAACATGTGAATTTGAGAATTCATCCCTTAAGACAACTGCCTTCTTAATCATAATTTTGCTGATCAATTATCTAATTTTTGCAACTCAACTTTTACATCAATTGTCTAACTTTTTAACAGATCGTAATTTAATCGATATTTTCTATGAAACTCATTGTTTTCAAATCTTATTTGTGTTTCAATAAAGAATTTTCTTCGAAGTTATTCGTGAAATGTTATAAATAATGATCTTAAAAGATGCAAATTATTTGAGAAACTATTCATCACAGACTTCTCCACTAAAAGCCATGCATACATGACTGATATAACATATGAAAAAGAATAAAACGAAGCAAAGTACAGTACTTACTATAATTCTTAGCATTTTAAGCACTATTTTCATAACATTTTTTATTAATATTACCTTGATAGTACAGACACAAACTAAAAATATTTTGAATATTTCAGTATAGAATTTGGATTGATAAGTATAATTCATTTTATTTCGAACTTACAGCTCTTAATGTAATTTTCTTCTAATTTAATAAAGAATATTTTATAAATGTTTTATTTAATGCGCTCAACAGTAGAGATTAAATCCGATTTTGTAATATTTGCAACAGCAAATTCTAAATATTTTACATTAAAAATAAATAAAAATAGAGTTTTTACCTATTTTTTGTTTGCATGTTTCAAAAATTGAATTTACAAGGAAAAAAAATTACTTTTCACAAAATGTAGACTACTTATTAAATATTCGACAAAATTGGATTTGAAGTTTGTTTGTTCTTCCATCCAATAAATGCATTTTATTCTATTTAATTTGCTATAAAAATGGATTTCTTGGATTATAACTTACTTGTTAGTTCCTTTCTTCCAGTCATTCCTATCTGAATTTTAATTTACATAATATTTGTTGATATAATTCATAAAGTCGTTTCAAGAGTCAATAATTTTAAGCGATATTTGTTTAAGAAGTCTTAAAATTTAATTATTTTTTACATCTTTAAAATTATTAAATTACAGAAGTTTTCTCTTCCTACTTAGATGGTTTTGAATATTTACTCTATATTATAAAAATCAAATATATATATTATATTATATCGTAACTGAACCGAAATTTATGCTATTTGTATTTAATACAAATAGATATAATAAAATTAAGATAGTGGAGATCGATGAATCGATCATTTAATCTTTTCTATTGTTCGTTTTTAAATCTTTTCGAAAAATAAAATTAATAAAAAATCGGATAATCATCATCTTACGTCGGTAATAATGATCCGATTTTGATCATTTTTCAATATGCATGATCCTTTAGTTGATCCTGAAAGTACCATCAAATTTCTCTTAAACTGAATGATGTTTACTAGAGTCATTGCTTCAAAATATGTCAAGAGACATTTTATTATTATATGTCAGCAATATTGATCCTATCTAAATCATTTTTATTTTCTTCTGTAGTTATCTAGTAATCTTGGCTTTTCAGGATCACAATACGATATATGAATTTTATTAAAAGCAGATAATAGTCTATATCCCCAAGATATCGAGTTAATAAGCATACAATCGAATAACAGAACAGATATACATTTTATTTTATAATTTTATACCATTTTACAATGAAAATAATCATTCTAAATGATTTCAATTTTTTCATATATTTTTAAATCTTGATTTTTATTTGTAAAAATCTTCTCTATCAGTTTATTCAAAAAATAAATATCCCCAATAATATTCAGAATACTATAGTCCAAATATATCTGCAGTAAAGTTTTTTCTAATTTAACAGGTACGAAAATATATTTGGCATTTGAAATTCAAAATTTTAGGGTGAGAAAACTTATTCTTTATTAATAAAACTGTACTAATGAGTTTAATAAACTTAACTTTGGTTTAAAATTTTTTTATAATTAACGAGTTGAAATTCAAAATTTTAGGGTGAGAAAACTTATTCTTTATTAATAAAACTGTACTAATGGGTTTAATAAACTTAACTTTGGTTTAAAATTTTTTTATAAAATAACGAGTAAAAAGTAACAAAATAAACATATATTTACTATCTGAACTCAAATCATTCAAGTGATTTAAAAAAGTTTTTAGAAGAATTTATTCTGGAAAAATTTAAGAAAGAAAAATGTTATGAATGAAATGGATCGATGTGACAATATACCAATAATGATCACACAGATATCTTTATATAAGAGCATCTGATCATTGGATCACAGGATATCGTTAGAGAAGTCAAGCTTGACACTTTCAGTCGACTTGACCCAAATAACGAACTGAACCAAGTTCCCAATGATTTTTCGATTAAGTATCCTGATTTCTCGCTTCTTAAATTCTTCGAGTGATTCGTTTTTTCCTTTCATAATATTGAAATTTTTAAAATTTCGTCGATATTAACTCTTATATTAAAACTTTAATAATCGATTTTAATATCCAGAATGCAATTTTATCTTTCTTATTTATTTACAAAAAGTATAGTTGGAAATTGAATTTCTGATACCTTTTATCCTCCAGACTTTTAGAAAAGAGTAATTTTCTTTCATCATTTTTGTTCGATAAAAGAAAATTAAAAATTTTCTTTTAGATGAAAAATAAAAAAAAAATATTGCATACTTTTAAACCATAAAAATGGTATAATTATTAAAAAATATATTTTAGATGAAGGTAATTACTGTATACATTTTTATTTTTAATTCAAAAGTGATATGTGAATATTTTTAATAATTATAGAAATTTAAATGTGTTCTTTTTAACCATGTTATTTGTTTGTCCTTATACCTGAATTATGATGATAATTTTTGAACTAATTAGTAGATTTTCGCTAAATTTTGTAATAATAGTCTAGCATCAAAGATAACATTTATTTTTTAGTCACACCAAATATAATTTATATTAGTTTAATATAAGTTTATATCTGTGTGTGCCATATTCTATATATGCTAGTATAAATTCTTGAAGAATTAAGAATATATAATTGAAATCTCTATAGTCGCTTTTTTATATAGATATCAAGCAATCACAGAGATAACTTAAGTATGATAGATCTATAAGTACATATATATTCTATGACATAACTTTTCAGTATAAAAAATGTTTCTTGTATTTAAAAATTTATCATTCATATAGAAGAACAGTTATTCTCTTCATATATTATTATAAATAAATCATTTTCTATCACGTTGTGAACAAAATAGAAAAGTGGAGAATCGAAAATATTTTAGAGTTCATATTTTACTAATACAATTTCACGTAATTCTCTGTCACAACAGAAGTTTTACCAACTGAAATTTTTATAAAGTATACAAAATACAGCATAACGAGTTAAACAATAATCAAAAATAACTGAAAACAATTTGGTGCTGTTATTAGCAGACAGCAAACTAAAGACATTAATACAGAAAAACAAATCTAATTTTTTTTTTTCTGATTTTTAAAGAAAATTATTTTTTGAAATAAGTTTCAAATAATTTATAAAATAGATTTTGAAATAAAAGTTGGAATAAATAATTTAACAAAAAATAATCGAAATAATTTAAGAATTGATATTTTTTCAATTTATGACTTGTAAAATATGTTTGTTGGAAGAAAAATTGGATATAGTTCTTCAATTTTGTATTCGAATAATTTTTCAGATGTCATAAATTCTCCATTTTGGAACGATATCAAGCAAGAAAAAAGAAGAAACTAAAGATGAACAGATGACAAAATCTAAAAATGTCTTCTTTAGACAAGAATGTGAAAGCGAAAATCGTTAAGTGTATATAGTTTCTGTTTAAAATTAAATCTAAAGATGATTCCAAATTTCAAAGAAAAACATCAAAAAAGAAAAAAAGAAAAGAAAGATAAAATCCAGAAATAAAAAAAGAAAGAGAACTTTGCAGAAAAACCAAGCAACAAATTCTCTGTCGGCAGAAAAGAGAAGAAGAAATTCAAAACGAAAAAGAAATAGAAAAAAATTTAAAGAAAAGAGTAAACTTGGAAAATATATACCTGTAATTCCGAAAAAAGAATAAAGAAGAAACGATATCAAAGGAACTGTTTTGCTAAATTACTCGAAATTTTGTTATTTCAAATCGATTTTTATACCATTGGGCTATCTGAGTATCTGAATTTCTAGAAGATAAAAAATAAAAATTAGTTCACCAATAGTTATGCGAGGTATTCTTTTCTATTTTATGCTATATTCTAACTGTTGATTATTAATCGACGGGACTAATCCAAAACGTAACGCAAATTGTTCCCACCTGTGATAAATTCATCCTGTATATAAAAGATGATGATCTGTGGCCCAGTCGGAGCTCTGAAAATTCTGGAAGCATAGGACTAGTAATCGGATCCAGTCCGTCAAGTGTAGATGAAGTTTTATTATAAATCGTAATTTTTTCATTATTGCCTATATATCTTTCCAATTACCAAGCAACAGGATATTCTAATGCCCATTAAGGGCTACCAACACTTTTGATGAGTCGGCTGTCAGATGAAGGATAGGGTTCGATAGGATAGATTCGGATCCCTCCTGAAAATTTCAGTAAATATTGAATCCGAATCGATAGTTAGAACTTCGGTAAGCATTGATCGTAGTTTAACTTTACCAATTTTATTATTTTATGTAAGATTTCTCTTCATTACTTCTCCACCACTGAATGGGGATAGTAGCTGTCCCTGCAACATGATGAGGCGTTGCACTAGCTATTGACCGAGAGCCAAATTTATGCGTATTGTGATCCTTAAAGCCGTTACATTTAAGAAGATCTCAAATGTATTTAATATTTAGTCTTAATGAAACATAAAGCTCCTTGTGATGTGTAGCTCTAAGTTGTAGTTTGTCTAGCTTATCATAAATTTCCGATGTATTGAGCTGTCCTCTTACGGAAGGCTTCTTAAATGGCAAAGGGGTATTGACTGGACATAGCATGAAAACAAAATATGTCAAATACTGTCAATTAGTCATGGAAATCTTGCTCACTTCAGAGAATTGAGAAACGCAATCGATAGGCTGTAAAATTGATCTATCTTCGGCTGAACGATTTATGGAGACTTTTTTTTGGAGAAAAATGCCTCAGTGCTTTGTTTCTAGGCTCTCCATGGAGCAGTTTCTACTCATCTCAATCCTCTGGGAAAGAGATGGAAATAGTGCAGCATCACCAAACTGTTTGTAGTAAGTTTCGGGTTCAAGAAACTCAAGAGACTAAGTGAAGACTGCCATCCCCAGTATATTGATGGCATTCCGGCTGGAATGGAAATACGAGTACGAATCTTAGACTTTCCAAACAGTGCATTACGCGTAATGGCAGGACACCCGTCTACTGTGATAGCTATGATTAATACATGTTACGGACCTCTGTAACGCCTTACAGTAGAGCAAAGATATTGCCCTTTGCTGGCATGAATCCAGAATGATGCTGAATATAAAATCTCAGTGAATCTCGATCCTCCACGTCTAAGCCAAATTATTTATCAGGAAATCAACAAAAGATAGAATTTAAAATTATAAAAAAACTCATTATTTTTACCTTTAAATAAATTTCTTAAATACTCATTAAATTAACACATATTTTACATAATTCATTATTGTAATTAAAGTATTAAAATATCCTACGATTTACTTGTAAACAAGTCATTATAATCATTAAATATTATTCGTATCTCAGTAATTTTTAGAGAACTATAATGTTTAATATGGATATTTTGTTAAACAATGAATAATTTTTTCATAATTTTTGCAAATTAAAAACAATAATTTGCAAAAATTACTTTTTCATGTATCGCATACCGAATTAACTATCTTTTTTAATGATTAAGACCACATTTATCCGAATAACACTTTGCATAATATAAATTTTCGGTAATATAATTAACTTATCAATATTCTGAATATCAGTTGAAATCTGAATATGTGTTTATTTCAATTTTGATTTGATTATACAATGCAGTCTCATTAATAATGTATTAAACTAAATTAATCTTGCTAAAAGAAATTGTAAATTTCATATCAATAAAATGTAACTTGCTAATTATTTCGGAATATTACATTATATCATTTTTCATCCACTTTCCACTGAAGGTTTATAAGTAGCAAGGCCTTCCATCATGAATCGCCCATACCCATTATGGAATCAATTGTCAAATGGATGGGTTCAATGGGCCAGGTCGGGAATACCTGTAAACAATCTAAAAACGTGGATCCGAAATTGAAGCCAAATATTTTATAAAAATTAAATAAATTTACTAAAAAATAATGGTGCAAATTTTGAAATAAGGTTTATATTTTTATATATTTTAAATGAAGTAATTATGATATTGCCATAAGTACAGAATATGATATTTCAAAATTATTCAACATGCTTTAGTTAATGATTGTTTAAAAGAAAACAAAAAAACAAATTCTTTTAAAATCAAAAATTCATTTTCCTTATACCTGTAGTGTATTCGTAAAATTATATTATAAATTTTTAAATAGAAATATTAAATATAAAATTCAGCAAAAGTCTACATAATTTACGTTTAAAACAATATAATTTTAAATCCATATGCATTATGGATATTTTATTTAAAATTCGTATGTTATATTCTCTCGATTAAAGCAATATTCCTATTTAGAAGAAACCTTGGTACAGATTCACAAAAGCGTCGTTATTGAACTAATGACAAAATATCGTCGTTATGGCTCGAAACGACGGTTGTCCGTATTCACAAAACTTGTCGCAATCAGTAACGACGTTAATCGTCGTCGTTAGCTAACGACGCCACGACCGTGTCGTTATCATCAATTTTAAGATAGCGGAAGAGTATTTTTATCTCAGTCGATGAAGAGGACAGATTTATTATTCCAAGTTAATGATATTATAGTTGCCCAAGCTTATTCGTTTCTATAGACTATCTAAAGATGCGATTTTTAAATTAATAGAACTTTCACCTTATACAGAAAAAAGCAAAGCGTTCGCATGCTATAAATGTGGAAATACAAGTATTATGTGTACTGAGATTTTTTTAGCAATGGTAGCTTTCAATCTATTATAGGAGATGTTCATATTAGCCAACCTAGAACATCAAGAATCATTACAAATGTTTCCAATGCATTATTGTGGAATATAAAAAAATATATCAATTTTCTAAATGATTTGCGCCAATTACAGACTATTAAACAAGATAAATAATTATTATAAAAATATATTCTAATGATCTAAATAATCTGCGCCAGTTAGACTATTAAACTAGATAAATAAATATTATTAAAATATATGCTTAATTAAACTATTATGTTAGAAAGATAAATTAGTTTAACTTTTAGAATATACATCAGCTCGTTTCTTTCAAATTAATATCAAAAATTATTAAAACTATTTAAATTTTTTACAAAATAAAGGCATTTATTCTGCAGAAGTGAAACGCTGTTCTTTATCCTTCTTGTCCTCCATTTTTACCCCGAAGTCACTTTCTTATTGCTATATTCATGGAAACGTTGATATCATTTCCATACTCTCGAAACAAGATGACAATAATTCCGTCGCTAATTGTCAAGTAGCTTACGACAGGTTTTGTGAATAACATTTAGGATAAATCGTTAATATGTTATATTTAACGACGTCGTCAGTGTACGACGTCGTAAATAACGACACTCTTTATGAATCTAGCCCCTTACTTGAATAAATGTTTTGATATTAGAATAAGATAATAATTAAGAAAAATTAAATTAAGAATACTTAATTAATTTTCTGAAAAATGGAAATATATGCAATGTCGGATATGATAAATTATAGTGTATATTTGGATAAGGCAATGTAGAACACAGTGTGTGGTGAGCATATGTGGAGCTTTCTCTTTGATCACAGAAACAAATCCAGATTTTTTGCCAATCATGGTAGGAGCTCCATCTGTACAAATAAACCCAATCAAATCCCTTGCCAACTCATGGCTATCAAAGAATGATTGTATCAGCTTGAATATATCAACTACTTTTGTTGTTGTTTTGAGTCGATAAAAACTCTTCCTTGATACTCTTCCATGTACATAGCGTACAAATACAAGCAATTGACTGTGGTTTGAAACATCAGTTGATTCTTCGATCTGCATGCTGATTTTTGCAGGACTTTGTTTAATCTCACTGATAACTTGTGTTATTATGTCTTAATTCATATCTTTAATAAACTTATGTTAGAATATTATTTGAAAAACACTTCCAAACTCGTATTGGGGATTCATAAAATGGCGTCCGTTATTATGTTACAGCGCCCTCTGCAGATTTTGTCTTTTTTGTAGAATTACAGTTTCACTGTAATTTTTATTCTTTAATTTTTAAATTATTAATAATAACAAATAATTTTTTATTTTTATTCTTTAATTTTTAAATTATTAATAACAACAAATAATTTGGACTGTCATTAATAACAACAAATAATTTTGGCTGTCGTAGACATTGGAAAATTAGACCTTTCTAACGATACCTTAGTTATAAAAATCGATACAGTGGTTTGACCAAAAAAGGGACATCCTGTCAGCAGCCTCATTTGACTATAAATATATATGATTATGAAGAATTGAATCTAAATTGTCCTATATTAATCTATTTGAAGCCATTATCTATTTTATCAAAATCATTAATTCATTAAGCTGCTCTTGTCTACTTTACCAGATCATATAATGGAATATTTTTCAATTATTTTTATTTTGCTATATATTGAAATGTTTCTGCTATTTAATTATTTCCTATTATTTGTTCTTAAGTTTATTCTACTTTCCTGTTCTCAAAACATTTTTCTGTAATTTCTTGATTTTAATATAAGTTTTTTTTTTTATGTTGATTTCCTTGACGATTTGTAAATATAATTTAGATTAACGAAATACTTGATATTGCATGATAAATAATTTATTACTATCTTTTTTTGACAAGAAATTCAATACTTTTAAATATTTTGGAATAATTTTGCAGTTATATAATTTATAAAAATTTTTAGATAGGTTTAATGTTTGAATAAACTTTACATTTGAAAATTTAATATATATTTGCAAAAAATATATTTTGTAAAATTATTTTCTTTGAAATAAAGACACTCATAATAAAAATTATTATAAGAATTTTTGTTAGTATATCTACAGTATAAGCTTATATTTTGCCATATCTTGCTTTGCTATTTACCATTCAGCTTCGATCTTGTGCTTTTGTTTATTTTTTTCCATTGAATTCTACAGCCTCTGATCAGTTTACTTTATTTATACTATTAGGTATTAGGTTTATAATTTATTGTTATTTGTTTCCGATTGTTGTTAGTTGTACAGTTCCCATTTATAATTGTACCATCTGCACATTTGTTCTGTGCTTTGTTTGCCATAATAATAAGATTATCTGTCCTGTCCAATTTTTGAATTTTCATGATATCGCATCACATTCATGATGCATCTGTATGAGAGATCTTATTTACAAAAGATTCATCTAATGATGATTCAATCAATTCCAAATTGGAAGAATCTGCTTCATTTTATGTAAACATGCCTTCTGCTCTTTTGGATACAATTGGAAGAATATCAGTAATAGCTGAGTTGGATTCTCAGGAAAAAATAAAATTTGCCTGTTTCTTTTGACTTGAATATACTCCCAATTGATTTGGATGAGAGAAAAAGTGGATTTACATCATAAATGCTGTCCTGCAAGATAAAGATAACAAGTATGCCTGCTTCTATTGATTTATGTTTGCTTTCAACTAGTCCAAACAGAAGAGAAAATATGCCATTTTGATATGATTTAGACTTAGCTTCAATTAGCATGCATATTTCAAATAATAACCATCAACCAGCATGCTGTTCCAATTGATTTAGAGTTATCCTCAACAAGTTTTGTTACCAGAAAAACAGTTTCTCTTCCAGATGATTTTGAATTATCCTCATATATTTCAAAAACAAGATGACGAAAATAGCCATTTTAACCAAAATGTAAAAAAAGGAGGACAACTGTTGACGAAACTGGAAGCGAACTAAGAAATTTTAATGACCTTACTGAGATATCAGATATAAGGGCAAATTTGAATAGTGATTCGACACAACTTGATTGTTTTGTCAAATCTTTGATGAAACGGTCAAACAGTATTCAATCACTATTTGTCAAATTTTGACAAGAATTTTATAAACAAAAGTATGAAAGAAATAAACAGATATGCTCAATCCTCTGACTAATAACCTTCTCCCATATGTATAGCTGCATGCCTGGAAAAATACAAATATTTCTGAAATGTCTGCACTTTCTTGCACTAATTTTACTGATGGGAATTATCAGAAAACCAACTCTGGTTATATATTTCACTCCTGAATCCATTTAATCAACTATAGATAATAATCTGTAGATATTTCTTTAAAAATTAAAAAATTCCAACCATAACCAATCCAACTTTCATAGAATTCATAACTTTTTATATCAAAATGGGAATATTTCTTTAGTATATACTGTTTGAATACACCTGATAAAGAATCTCAGGAAGAAAAGTTGTAATAATTCTAATTCAATCATTGTTAGGAAAAAATTATAATCTTTATTTAGATAGATTTTTTTTTTACTAGTCCAATTCTCACAAAACATTTATTAAAGAATCATATGCCATGGGATGGATACAAAGTATATACAGTACAAAGTAACAGAATATCTATACCTGAAAATTTCCCATCAGTACAATTACTGCCAAAATAAAAGTGGTTTTATGTTGAGCATGATGCACAATAACAAATTTGGTTTGCAAAGAAAATAGATCCACCCTATCCATGTATCAACTGTAGTTTATAACAGTGGTTGTCAACCTTTTTGACCCCACAACCCAACATATTTTTTTGAAATTGTACAGTGACCCAATTGTTTATTTTATAATATAAAATAAAAAAAGGTATATCAACATGATACTGTATGTACTCTGAGTTAACTTATAGTACAATAGACTAGATGTATTACTCATATACAATGAAATATTGTGATTATATATATATATTTTATCCATGACTCATAGCATAGCATAAATCAGAGTGATTCAAGAAAATTTCTAAGATGAACATATATAGAGAGAAAAAATTACTATAATGACCTTATTTTCAAGAAAACTAGATTTTTTTTTAATGTAATATCTCTTCTGTTTTTCTGCAATGTATGTGGTGGTATGTAACTTAATGCTCAAAATATAACTAATTCAATTTTTAATTTATTTACATTTAATCTTATTAAATAAATTATTTGCAAAATTAAATAATTATAAATTACAATAAATATTCAAATTGTTTTTTTTGTTTGTTATGATACATTCAATTGTTCAACAAAAGAGAACAAAATTAATCTGAATACTCAAAATTAATTGAAATAGTCAATTTAGGCAAAACTTAATTATTAAAGATAATCAACTTCAGCATCATTCAATAAAATTTATTATTATTTCTAATAATAATAATTATTATTATTTAAATAATAAAATTTTATTTTTTTTTTATTATATAAATATTTATAATTTTTATAATATTTTTAATATTAATTTTAAAAATTAAATTTCTACCAACTAATTAATTATTTTTGTTCATTTATGTTTATTAAAAAATATTTTCAAGAAAAAAAAAAGGAAAATATGTTTTCATGGAAAAAGAATTAAAAATATAAAAGTTGAAGGACTAGAAGTAAAAAAAAACATACTTTAATCTCCATTTTTTCAGAAATACTAAAAATAAAAGCACATATAGGAAGACTAATATTGGTAGTATAGTTGATGTACTGTATTTGTTTCTCTGATTCACAGTATTTGTGAAAAAGTAGAGGTTTATAATATGTTTTTCTGACCTCTAATTCTTCAAGTTTTATGTTTTTAAGTTTTTTCTATAAAACACATTTTCCTTTTCTTTGCTTGAGAACATTTTCAATAAAATAGTTCTACTCCAAATAGAACCTAAACTACCAAATTAATCCCTTGATAAGAGATTTTAATAATTGGAAAGAATTTATACTGATGTTGGCACATCTATGAATTAATGATTAAACTTGAATTGTTAATTTATCTAAAGAAAATCTGCCTCAGCCCAGGATCAAACCAGGGGCTTTTGAGTTATTCTAATGTCATAACTACTAGATCACTGAGGCTTCATAGCAGATTGACTCTCTAGACATTAATATTAATTTAGAATTATTTTTTGCTCATTGACATCAGACTTTGCCAATAGAATTAAAAAAATAATTCTAAATTAATAGATCCTGGGAGTGGTTAAATGCAGAGTCTTCTCTGCCATGCAAAAAAAAAAATTGCCAGAATTTTTAAAAAATCTGGAAAATTAGAATTTTTCTAAATCATTAGAATCCTTCCTGATCAATCATAAGTCAACATTTACTTAGGTTTATTTGAATCGCATAATCTCATAACTAGCCAAATTTCCCCTAGTGATTTATTTTTGAAATAACTGCCAATTTAATAATTAATTAATTTATGCTATGGTGCCACCATCTGTTGGATTAATAATTAATTAATTAATTTAGGCTAAGCATGATGCCACATTAGCCTAAATTAATTAATTATTAAATTGGCAGTTATTTCAAAAATAAATCACTATGGGAAATTTAGCTAGTTTATTTGGATCTTTTCTGATGCAAAATCAGGAAGGATTCTAATGATTTAGGAAAAAATTTTGTCATTTGAAATTTTTGCACTATCACTGCCAAATCAAAACATTTGTTTTGATAATTAATCATTTCTAAAAAATAACTTATCATTTTGTGGCACTGCAGTTGCTATTTTAGTATTGTTTTGCAGCATATATAAATAAACATTTTAATTTTTAATTATATTTACAAAGGAAAACTTTTGATAAATTTCTTCATTCTTATTATACTTTAATAAATTACAGTCTGACCCTGTTAACACGCAGTAGTCAGGGTCCATGGTTACTAAGTTTTTAAAGTAAGGGTATTACTTTATTTTTCTTTCATGACAAACTGAAATCACACAGAAAATTCATATCAAGTGAACTGCGAGTTACAGTACTGTGTTAATATAAATTGAGCAATTGAATTTGATATATTTTGATATGAATTTTCTTTCTTAACATTGATATGAATTTTCTGTGTGATTTTAGTTTGTCATGAAAGAAAAATAAAGTAATACCCTTACTTTAAAAACTTTACTTAATGACGAAGATGTCTAGGAGTGATATAACAAGCAATTGCTTATCAAGGTAGCCATGGTAACCGCATGTTAAGCAAGTGTTACTGAACTGCTTGTTAACAGGGTCTGACTGTATTTATCTGATTTTAGATTTTTATTTAAGCCATTTATTAAGTTTTAAATAATGGTTAAGTTGTTCTAGCATGAGGCTATTTTCTTGTTTTATATATACTAAAAAATGTTGACATTTTCACAAAAAACTGTGGCTTAACAAATAATAATATAATTATGAAATAAATATTAGAAGATAAAATAATAAACATTACTTGAAGAAATGAATATTATGCTATAACTAGAAATGATATACACACACAGCATAAATCTGACCCCACTATCATAATATATAGTGATTACTAAATTTTCAACCTTTCTCTTTTAGAAAAAGAACAAATTACTTTGCTGTCATTAATTGTTAAGGCAGAAAGAATTTTTGATTGCATTTATTGTCATAATTTGTAAAAAAAATATATTTTTTTTCTCGGATAAAAAATGCTAAAGTAAATTTATCAGAGAATATAAAATTAGTATATGAAGTAAAATTCTATATAATATGCATTTTAGAATCCTCTGAAGTTGAAGAATTATATTTCATACTCCCTCTGTCAGATTATTGCCCTTGTTTGCATCTCTCCCTCACTCATGAACCACTTCCAAATGATCTTGGACCACCCCAAGTAATAAAATCACTTGTTCTGTTTTATTTGTAAACAGGAGATGCATTTGTTTTGACTTTGAAAAAAGATATATGACCAAATGAAATATGATACTGTGTTTATTTACATAAAATTGATAAGAAGGTATCATATTACTTAAAAATTTATTAAAAATCAATAAATTATAATAAAAAAATTATTTTTTTGTGCTAGAAAATAGACACTTTCACCCTGAAAAATAAGATTTCATAAAATTGAAAAATTTATTTTAACAAAACAGTGAATATTTCACATAATTAATTGTTAGTCTGCATACTAATCTGCATTTGTCACTTATGATTGGATTTCATGTTACTACTAATGGATTAATCCTCTGAAGAGTCAATCTGCAAGGTGACCTTAATGGTCTAACAGTTATGACATTGGGATAGTAACTCAAAGGTCCCCAGGCAGATTTTTTCGTCAGATAAATTAACAATTATAGTTTAATCATTAATGGTGATAAATTGTG
This sequence comes from Olivierus martensii, assembly GCA_000484575.1. NCBI lineage: Eukaryota > Metazoa > Arthropoda > Arachnida > Scorpiones > Buthidae > Olivierus > Olivierus martensii. The sequence goes on along the minus strand of AYEL01081632.1, from coordinate 21,615 downwards.
TCATTCTTTGTCTAATCATTAGTGTATTTATTTCGCGAACTCATTGTTAACATATAAAGTCGATCTTAATGACAAACAAGTTGGCCATCGCTGCTATACAGCATCCGGCTGATTACATATAATTTAAGTTTTACTAATTTTTATTGTATTGCTAACAGATTTTCGATCATTACTTCGGAGTTTAAATAATTTCCATATTGACTATATTATGCAGTTAAAAAAAATATTGAAAATTACAAGTAGAGATTCGGACCAAACTCTTAAAAAATAGTATACCTATCCCTTGATTTGCACGGTACTCAACAGTACTCAATTTACACGGTTTCACTTTTACACGATTTTTAAATGAAAACAAAAAAAATTTTTTGGGTTTTATTTTGATTGTTTTGCATTATGCCATTTATAAATTAAAAAGTATCATATTCTCACGTTTTGTGGGTTTACGAGTTCGTAGAGATTAATAAAGAGTGAATACAGTTATAGTTCGTATAATCCAATTTATTTACACACAAAACAAAATAATCTTGTTTCACTATAACTAAATTCAATACAAAATCCTGTAATTATCTCATACAACACTAATCTGTCTTTAATTTAGAATAACTCACAGTTCTTCTTAGTCCACTTTGGCTTTCACAATTTATCGCTCAATATTAACTTTTACTGTCAAAGTTTCGCAGTTACTCTCCAAGTCTTGCAGTTCAACTAAACTCAACTCAGGTTTGCAGCTCGCCTATTTATATGTGAATGCTTTTATTGTTTTTATTTGTACGGAATACTGTTAAATTTGTTTTTTTGTATCGTATTCGGTGTTAAATTTGTACGGAATATTGTTAATTTTTTTGTACCGTATTCGATGTTAATGTTTATTTTTTCATTTTCAAAAATAAAAAATATAAGCATTAAATTGTCTATAAAAATTAATGAACCAATCCCCTTTTTGTTTTTTAATCCTTTATCTCATTTTACACGGTTATAAAGAACATATCCTCGACTTTTCATTATCTTCTATAGCACGGTTATAAAGAACATATCCTCGACTTTTCTTTATCTTCTTTAGATCGATTGGCATAAAGAACATATTCTCGACTTTTCATTAATTTCTTTAGATTGATTTACATGGTTTACAGTTTAATTGAATCTTTTCATTATCTTCTTTAGATCGATTTACATGGTTTACAGTTTAATATATCCTACTATTATTATATCGATTTACACGGTTTACAATTTAATTGAACATATCCTTCTAGTTTGTATGAATTTTGACGGTTTACAGTTTAATTGAACATATCCTTCTATTTTGAGTGAATTCTGTTTTCTCGTTTTACACGATTTCGGTTTGCACGATTTTTCCAGGAACGTATCTATCGTGTAAATCGAATAATGAGTGTATTTTGAAAATATTTGATTTTCCGAAATACTATTTTAAATACGTCGAAAAAATTTCCTATTAGTGTGAAATATCATTTTTATCATTATTTTTATCACTTAGTCAGATGACGATAACATTTCAATAAATATGAGATTTGAAATAATAAATGAAATCGATGCATGAAATAATTTTCCAATTAAAAAGAGTTCCACCTAGGGACAATACAGTGAAGATCGATAAAATGATCAATTTTCGGCATGTTTAGTACACAATATTCCATAACATTAGGAATTTCAGTGTTACTCCAAGTAAATCTTTTTCAAATCGAAGAGCGGAAAGACTAGAGTATAAATTCGTAAACCTTCTGGAAATTATGAGAGTTGTATTAAAGAACATCTGAATGACTGAAACTGCAGACAAAATTAACATGTAGATAATCAAAACCAAATTTTTTCCTAATATACTGTATATATTTTCAAACTATGCCTGGGTAATGCTGGTCATTCTTTGCTAATTGTATTTTTTTTTTTTTTTTACTTTATGACAGTAAAAGGAAAATTTTACATTCCTTACATACATACAAACATTTTTCTTTAATTTTCGATATGCTGTATATTATGTATATATTCGATATTTTTATGTAAATATTTTGAATATCATTCCTGGGCAGAATAGTTATCAATATTCGAATGTTTATACATCTTTAAGCGAAAAATTATACAAAAATGAATGATCATTTTAATACAGATTATGATGAATAAAAAAAAGATTTTTATGCAAATAATAATACAGGGTTAAGAAAAACTTCGTCGTAATATTTTGTGTGCTGATAGGGGACTTCGAAACAAGTCGAAAATGTCTAATGAACATATGGTCTAAATGGCACCGTTTTCGAGTTATAACGCTTTAAAGGTAGTCAATCACCATCTAGTTCACAAAGCGTCACGACGCGTCGCGTTATCACTAAGTATCGCATTGCGTCGCTCGCCGTCTTACTAACCTGGGCCCAGATTCACAAAAATATCGTTATTGAACTAACGACGAAATATCGTCGTTATGGCTCGAAATGACGGTTGTCCGTATTCACAAAACTTGTCGCAATCAGTAACGACATTAATCGGCGTCGTTATCCAACGATGCCACGACCGTGTCGTTATCATCAATTTTAAGATGGCGGAAGAGTATTTTTCTCTCTTAGTCGATGAAGAGAGAGATTTATTATTGAATATATCGATCACCTCAACTCAGTGTTAATGACGTTTTAGTTACCGAACTTATTCGTTTCTATAGATTACCTAAAGATGCGCTTTTTGAATTGATAAAACTTTCACCTAATATGTAGAGAAAAACAAAGAGTTGGTTTGCCATAAGTGCGGAAACACAACAATTGAAATTTTGCATTGAAATTTTTTAGCAATGGTAGCTTTCAATCTGTTATAACAGATGTTGTTCATATTAGCCAGTCTACGATATCAAGAATCATTACAAATGTTTGCAATGCATTATATAGAATATAAAAAAATACATCAATTTTCTACTAAATAATTTGCGCCAATTACAGACTATTAAACAAAATAAATCATTATTATAAAAATATATGCTTAATTAGACTATTATATTAGAAAGATAAATTAATTTAACTTTTAGAATATACATCAGCTCGTTTCTTTCAAATTTATATCAAAATGTATTAAAACTATTTAACTTATTTATAAAAATAAAAGCATTTATTCTGAGGGGTAAAAAACTGTTCTTTTTCCTTCTTGTTCTCCATTTTTACTCAGATAACAGACGTCACTTATTTTCTTATTGGTTATATTCATGGAAACGTTGACGTCATTTTCACACTCTCGAAACAAGACCACAAAAATTTGGTCGCTAATTGTTAAGTAGCTTATGACACGTTATCTCCATTTTTACTCAGATAACAGACGTCACTTATTTTCTTATTGGTTATATTCATGGAAACTTTGACGTCATTTCCACACTCTCGAAACAAGACCACAAAAATTTCGTCGCTAATTGTTAAGTAGCTTACGACACGTTATGTGAAATAAGATGTTATACTTAACGACGTCGTCGCTGTACGACATCATAAATAACGACTTTCTTTGTGAATCCGGCCCTGGAAGTCAGTAGGAAAGCGATGCGTCTTTGCAACTGGACGCGTCGTAACGCTTTGTATATTCGATGGTGATTGGTTAGCTTTAAAGATTTATAACAAAACGGTGCCATTTAGACCATATGATCATTAGGCATTTTCGACTTGTTTGGAGGTTCCTATCAGCGCACAAAATATTACGACAAAGTTTTTCTTCACCCTGCATATAATTGTTTATTTTTTATTTATTTTTTCATATTTTTCATTCAGCGCACAAAATATTACGACAAAGTTTTTCTTCACCCTGCATATAATTGTTTATTTTTTTATTTTTTCGTATTTTTCAGATAACGAAAAATAAAAGCAATAATTTTACTAATGCTTTAATAATCTGTTAAAGCAAAAGTATCTTACTTGTTAGCCATCGAACAGTGGCTTTTATAAAATCATTCCGTATCTTACTTGTTAGCCAAATTTAGCCTATCTACATCATTATGGCAGTTAATAACCAAGTGATTTAATTTCTGTTGTGCCAAAATATAATTTGATGTTATCTAATCGAAAGTCTATTGACTCAGCTATTTACAATGATTCAAATTACTTCCAGAAATGGTAAATTAATTTCAAAATTATTCTTGCACTTCAACGAACAATAGATTTGAACAATGTTTTCAAGAAGCAATCTTTTCGATTGAAAATTATGAAAGTTTTAGTTGGCAAATTAACAAAACAATTGACTATATTATACAGGGTGAAGAAAAACCGTTGTAAAATTTTGTGTACTGATAGGGGTCTCGAAAACAGTCGAAGATATCTAAATGAACATATGGTCTAAATGGCACCGTTTTCGAGTTATAACCATTTAAAGCTAGCCAATCACCATTGCGTACACAAAACTTCACGACGCATCGCGTTGCCATGACGCGTCGCATTGCGTCGCTCTCCTACTGAATACCGGGTTAGTAAGAATGCGAGGCGTCTTGGCAACGCGACGCATCGTGACGCTTTGTATAATCGATGATGATTGGCTAGCTTTAAAGGGTTATAACTCGAAAACGGTGCCATTTAGACCATATATTCATTAGACATTTTCGACTTGTTTCGATGTCCCCTATCAGTACACAAAATATTACGACGAAGTTTTTCTTCACCTGTATAGAAACTTTCTTGAAGAATCATTTCTATCGTCAGTAATTATTTCAAATTTTCTTCATATAGATTTTTTGATCACCACATAAAAATCTTATTCATAATATTCACGAAAAATATGATTACTATCTAAAATAATTCCAATCATATTCTAAGGAACAACCACATCCATAAGCGATTCAGGTAGGGACACCAGGGCACATACGCCCCTATTGTTTGGAAAAAAACAAAAAAACAAATACAGTATATAACAATCGTTAAATTATTAACAATATAATTATTTGTATTATGGTGTCTCCTTATCATTTTTCTTTGAACTCACTACCGATTATACCGTAGAAACAATTAGTTATGCGTGTCATCTTTCCTTTTGCTTCTCCTTTTTTAATCTTTAACCTGATCTCCTTTTATACGCATACCCGAAGGAACATAATACAGTATTTCATAAACATAGATTTTTTTATATTGATGCTGAAAATATATAATTTATATTTTTTCCAATTTTCAGAATCAAATACAGTAGTATAACATATTTGTAAACTATGCTTATGTTTAAAAAAATAAACAATATTTTATGGTTCCCCATTTTAGAAATAGTTTCCCATCATATAAAAAATTTCATCTTCTAAGGGACAACATATATTTGGAATGTGGTTTATATATTAAACACATTTATATTAATTCTGTTTTATTGTTTAGAACAATTAAATTTTCTTCTATGGAAGAGTTTTTCTGTTAGAGATTATTGTTCATACCTACAGTTAGAAGTACTCCCACCAACAATTAATATATCAGAGAATATATAATATAAAGTTTTAAAAAGACGTAGATATTTTTTTTAGAAATAAAGAATATTTATTATTTTTTAAAAATAAATATTAAATGATTATTCTTAAATTGATCTTATTCATTAATTATTATAAGGTTTCTTATCATATTTTTTTTTAATATTGGCATTTATCATCGATGGTTTGATGCATGTAATAATAAAAAAAGCGATATTGATGCCAAAGAATAATATTATTAATATTTGACGACAGCATCAGAAGTCAGCATTCAGTCTATGGGAGAGCCAAACTTCATTTATATCACTACGCCGATGATATAGATCACTAAATTATTCTTGATGTTACAATAGATTGCCAAAAAATAATGACAATTTCGATAAATAAGCTATAAGATTCGAATAAAATTATGATTTTAATATGTAGTAAATTATCTGCGTGTCTATAATATATACGGCGATCAGGTGCGCAATGATGTTCTGCGCACTCCAATCGATTCTAAATTGGTGGAGAGTTGTAATTTTAAGTCATTTTCGAAAGGCTGCATGATTAGCCGTCAAACGAAGCGAATTGAATTGAATATTTATTCGAAATTGAAAACTGAAAACCCAGAGGCACGATTAAATAAAAATAAGCAACGTTCTTACTGAGGCTGTTACTTTTTACGTCGAAATTGACTGTTTCGTGCGCATTAATACCGTTACAAAACTTGGTAATACGCATAGACTCAAAACTGACTTCCGATGCTGTCGTCAAGTATAATTAACTTTTCGTTCTTAAACGAAAAAAAAAAGCCTAATTTGAATTACATAAAATGTAAGAGCCAGAATATAACGATTACATAGCACCATTCTTTATATGGAAAATGGAAAAATAAGGCGAAAAGTCTGAGTCATTTTCTGGTGTGGGCTATAGATTTTGAGAAAAATGGGTTTAAAATTTAATAAATTCTTATTTAGGTTTTTCTTTATTTTTCATCAAATAATATTTCAATTTACATAAAGGGTTAATTAATATCAATTTTATATTTTTAGAGTACTATTATAAGATCGGGACAATGGCTATCTGTGTGTCATCCATTAATAACTTTTGAAATAATTAGCAGTTTTTCATGAATTTCAGTAATGATGTTTTGTCATTAAAGGACACTTCGACGCCGCATCCTTTAATCATGAAGGATCGACTAATCCTGCAGAATAGAATTTCATTTTTATTACAATTTTAGTTTATTTTATTATCAATAGATGGCTCTAAGTGTTAGCAGTATTGGGTGATATATGCCTAATTTCTTAACACAACACTATGTATCTCAATATTATCATAATGACGTCATATGACTGCATCATAACGTAACAATGGATAAGATCACAAAAGACCGATAATGACGTCGCAGCGACTTAACAAATACTTAACATCACGATGACGTCATGATCTCCATGACGTGACGTCGCATGACATCCATGATGGTTAAATTAGCGTTAAAATTTGTCACAAAAACCTATGGATTCCAAATGCTAAATGAATGCAAAAATAAATATCTTTGGAAAGTAGGAAATTTTAGTTCTTTCTGGAACTTCTTGTTTATTTATCATCATCAGTGCCGGATTTATCATTAAGCTACATAAGTTAAAGATTGGGGCCTCAGCTTTCAGGGGGCCTCTAAATTTTAAGAAAAAAATTGAACAGAGAAAAAATTTTTATGCTACCCTGTAAAACAAAGCGATTGAAATTCACTTCTGGAGATCAAAGGTTGCCAAGATGGCTGCCGGTTTTCATAGCCTATTTACTTTTTTTAATCGTTTGAAAGCGATAAAGAATTTTTGATTACTAACCAATTATAGAATCTACGATTTTAATCGCTATTGAACGATTAGTGCGTTGCCATGATTATCTTGAGCATTTGGATCGCTTTCATGCGATAAATTATTTAAATTTTTAATAGCTATGGTACGATTAAACAAAAATGTATATCGAACAACTATGACTCAAAAAAAGCTCAAATCTCTTACAATCTTGTTCAGTGAAAATGATAAACTTCGTAATTTGTCCTTAGATAATACTATTTCTAACTTTGTATCTGGAAAATTGCATAGACGGCGTTTTTAGATTTGCTTCATTTTTAACGAATACAATGTTTATGTATAAACTTCGTAATTTGTCCTTAGATAATACTATTTCTAACTTTGTATCTGGAAAATTGCTTAGACGTGCGTTTTTAGATTTGCTGCATTTTTAACGAATACAATGTTTATGTTAAATACAGTATATTTATATGTTTTTATATTATATTATACTGTATTTTGTTTAATTTATATTGTACATGTCTTAAAGTTAAATAATTTAATAAAGACTTTGTTATGTTTAATAACCTGTGTAAATAGACGTATGTATCTTTATTTATACAATTAAAAAAATTGGGGAAGGTATCTCAATTTTTGTTAGCTTAGGGCATAAAAAAATATAAATCTCCGATTATTATTATTAATTCGATTTTTTTTAATTTTCACAAATAATATAAACTAGACATACTTGACAAATGATTCACAGCCTCCATATAAATAGTGAAGAAGAAAGAAACAAAAGAATAATTCGCAGGGATTATACAATTCCTGCTTTCTGTAATATCAACTGGAACATATTTCAAAATTTTCTTTCAAGTTGTGTTTTTCAAAAATATATTGTTTCATTAAGTAAAAAGGATGGCATTATATTTACGAAAAATTACGATATGTCAGAAAATATTAATAATGCACAAGAAATTTTAAATCAAAAGATGAAAACTATTTTTTATCATTTTTAATGTAATATATTTACAAAATTTGAACAGTTGCAGTAATGTAACAATTTTATTATAATTACTATAAAAAAAATATTTTTTTTTAAATTTTTTAATAAATTATTATAATAATTATATATTATTTTTATTTAATATTATATATCAATGGTGGCCAAATTGCGGCTCGGGAGCCACAAGCGGCTCTTTGGTAACTTCAATATGGCTCCACAGCATGAAAGTTGTTAGTTAATATAGAGCAAATACCTACGTAATTTAAAAAATAATATATTTGTAATTTGTTTATTTAATGTTAAGATTACATGTGGCTCTCATTGACCTAAAAAGAAACTGATTGCGGCTCTCAAGTATTTGAGAGTCTCCTGTATGGCTCTTAGTGACATGAAGCTTGGCCACCCCTGTACTATACTATAATTATAAATTATAAACTGAACTGCCTAATATCGAAATAAACATCATAAGCGTGATCTAGAATTCGAATTTATCAAAAATACCTTTTCAGAAAAGATGAAATTCGAAAAACGAATATTTGCTTCATGTCAAAGCATAACATTCCGTTCGGCAAAATCATAATGAAGCAGGCAGTCATTAATGTAGTAATAATAATGACGCAAGCAGTCATTATATAGGATATACAAGTATATGTAAATTTAAATCTAATCCTTCAGGTAACCAGTTTTCCAGTATTTACGCAACTTTGAAGCAATTATACATTATATTTTTAAAATGAAAATAAATATAAGCTTATTATACAACTTGAATTAATAACGTTAGTTAATGAGAAAAATTTATTTGTAAATTGTCAATAATTTTCGTATGCAATATCTCTGGAAAAAAGCATTCTAAATATAGACAATTATTTTTACTATCAGGCTAAATTTTTACCAAAAAATTCACCTAGTAATATAACTGACATGCTATACATTATATTATTGATTTATATATTACATACAACCTACATTACAATGAATATACAGAGTGAAGAAAAACTTCGTCGTGATATTTTGTATACTGATAGGGGACCTCGAAAAAAATCGAAAATGTCTAATGAATATATGATCTAAGTGGCACCGTTTTCGAGTTATAACCCTTTAAAGCTAACCAATCACCATAGAGAACACAAAGCGTCATGACGCGTCGCGTCGCTCTCCTACTGACTATCGGGTTAGTAAGGAAAGGCGACGCAATGCGATACTTAGTGGTAACGCGACGCGTCGTGACGCTTTGTGAACTAAATGTTGATTGACTGGCTTTAAAGGGTAGCTTTAAACTCGAAAACGGTGCTATTTAGACCACATGTTCATTAGACATTTTCGACTTGTTTCGAGGTCCTCTATCAGTATACAAAATATTACGACGGAGTTTTTCTTCATCCTGTATAGTCAATTATATAATTATTAACTATAATTACACTTATTTTTTCGAAAAGTATCGCTTAAAATGAAAAGTGATTAGGCTTATAAAAATATTATTATATAGCTTATATATTGTGCAACAAGTTCGTTTGTGAATTTACCATTCATTCGCTAAAAATGTATTAAATCAATTTAATTTTTATCAGTTGTCCAACTGAATTACTGCTTATTGTTTATAAGGAAAAATTTATAAGGAATAAATATTACACAATGGCGACTACAAGGAAATAGAAATGAAATTTAAATCAATATTTATTTATTTCTTCCCTATTTATTAATTATTTACATTTATCCTTATCTAAAGTTCCTGATAGATTCATAAAATATATGTGATATTAATCTTTGTAACTTTTTCAGAGTATATGATGCGTAGAAGGAAATGAAGATTTGCAGCTGTCATTTTTTTTGAAATATTTTGATATGCTAAAATTTATTTTAGAAAATATTTTTTCACTCACATCTATACAAAGCGATCTAACAATACCAAATTTATAAAAAAAAACCATTAAGTTTATAATACGACAAATATTCAAGAGCAGTTTCCTACTAAACTATCCTTTTATAGACTTGTATTTTTTTAATCTAAAATCTCTCTCCGATAATATATTTTGATCACAATAGAAAACATATATCATCATATATTGATTGTTGTGAGTGTTATATGGATGCCATCTCTGACCATTTTTTGGCATCTTTGCTCGAAACGAATAAAAAGAATCTGATGGCTATAAGAAATGCTCAAACTTTATTTCATTCCTGCTTAGAGCGGGAATGAAATCAAATTTCGAGCAAAATTTTCCATATATTAAATCAAAAATGCATTAAATAACAATTTTAATGTAGTTAGCATTTAATTTTCTGAACATATATATAAATCTAAATGATGAATAAATCAATTGATTAATTTTCATTACAATTGAATTATTTGGGAATATTATACTGTAGTCAGCGCCGGCTCAACATACGATCGAGCGGAGCGCCCACTCAGTGCACTGGCGCATTTTGTGTTTTGTTATTATTATTATTAATTGTAGTAAGACACAATTATTTTTTGCACATAATTTAAACAATGACTGTAAAGTGAAATATTTTTATGAATTTATTTATTTTTCAAAACTGCCGACTTGAGGGGGCGCAACAAAAATTTTCGCACGGGGAAGCTAAAAATTCTAGAGAAGGTACTGTCTATTGTTAGTTAACAAACAATCTAAAACTTGGATTAATTAACAAAATACAGTTAGATCTATCAATATTCTTAATAGATTTAGATCATGAATTTGTTATAGAATAATTTAAAATGTCTGGAGCTTTCTATTTTGGTACGTTCGCGTTATTATCACGCATACTAGGATAACTCAAAAGAAGAGAATTTAATAATTAAATTACTTTCGAACGAATTTTAGAAACTAAAAATTTATTTATGTTTTATAACTTCAATAATATCAATACTGGTATTATCAATATATTTTAAAAGCATTGGCAGTTGTTGCCAAGCTTAAACCAATTCTATGTGATTTTATTTGAATTTCTCAATAAAATTTTATTTTTTGAATATTGTTTGTCAAATATATCAATTATATGCAAAATATTCAAAAAAGTAAGGAAAACATTACTTATTTACACAAACTGTTTACGTAAATAAATATTAACCAGTTGTATTGCATATAATTGGTGAAAAGTTAGTTTGAACTTCTAAATCTTGATAACAGTTTTTATTCGTTTCTTATATCATTAAAAAAGCATAAAAATATTTTATTCAAATATAATTACAATGACTTCAATCGTTAATAAATAGTATATAAAATAATTATTTAAATAAATGATTTTTTCAGTTTTTAATATAATTATCGCAATAAAAAAATATTTATTATAATTAATATTTCTGCAAAGATGATTGTTTTATTCTAAATGAATCTAATACTTGCCAAATTTTATCTCTTGATATGTTTAATCGAAAAATAATAATAATAATAATAAAATAAAATAAAAAGCAATATTTGATGATAGAAATGAAAAATACTTATAAAGATGTTAATTATGCAAATAAATCTTTAAAATTTTATATTGGAATACATAATGTTAAATATTTTCCGATTTAAAAACTTATTTATATATACCACACGGATTTGGCAAATCAATCAAATGTTGGCTTTTGAGTTAAATTTTTTCTGCTTTGTTTAAAATGTGCCATTTAAGTTTTAATAATCAAACTAAAATGAATTTATTATTTTTTTAGGAGCTCGCAGGCAGTCGTGGTTTACAGTTCTTTCTGGGCTTTATTTTATTTTTTGGATTCCTTCATTGCTTTTGTATTTAACAACATTGAAAAATGAAGTATTCTTTACAGAATCTACCTTACCAAAATTATGACATGGATAATTTGTATTGTGCTGTTTCTTGAATGGATTTAAATAATAATATGCAAATCTAACTTGTTAAAGTATATTTTATTTCTAAGTGCGACATTTAGAAACTTTGAATGGACATAATAAGAAACATTAATTCTCTGTGGAATGAATGGTTAAGAAATTTTTAAGTTCAAAAATTTCTTAATCATTCATTCCACAATCTTAATAATCTGGATAAACAAAAATTAAGATTCAGTTTTTGAGCATTCTTAGAACAAAATCTTAAAACTTTCAGATTATGCATAAATCTGGAGTCAGCTCTTTCCAATCACACTAGAGTTTAGGAATTGGTGCAGTCGTTCGACTCCAAAAATAGTATATTTATATATTCGCAGAAATTTTACTATTAGTATGATGATGATATTCTTATACTTAATACGTCTTGGGCAAGCATTTATTAAAGTTTCGAATTTTTAGGAATGAATTTGCATGATAATTACAATTAGTACGTGAACGGTGTATGTTTTTCTAGTTTAACAAAGATAGCAAATACTGTAGAATGTATGAGATGTAACGATAATAATTACATGTTTTTCTAGTTTAATAGATAGCAAATACTGTAGAATGTATGAGATGTAACGATAATAATTGCAATAATTCGTTGGCTGGATGGCCGCGTTAGAAGAGTGTTAGTTAAGCCGCCATATCACATTACGAATATTATATCTAGCGGAGGCCATTTTTAGAGCCCATCAGTCTGGCCAACATCTGGAAGGATGAAGTTCAACGGGACGAGTAGGGATCCTTTCTGATAAACTGGAGAGATGGGATCCGGCAAAGATGATAAGCAAATGTTTTATCACACGACTACCGATCGAGTAAAAATGCCTCGGCTCTTCACCCAGAGTTTCGAATCAGAGATCTTCTCCTTGAAAAATTTATACTGGGACTTCCAACTCTTGACGTCGACTGGATTGCCGCATAGTAAAACAGCCTTTTGACACCTTAGAGACGGAGTTTATTCCTATACCTTCACTTCTTCAAGAGTGGCCTGTTAAATCACATTCTTCAATCTTCCAGTTGATCTATCATGATCATATGCCCCATCAGCTGATGATGGCTCTAAAAATGGCCAGATACAGATAACGGGCAACCCACATCCTTATCAAATCAACTATCAAGGAAAAGATGGAGACTAAACTTCTGAAAACTTTCTGGGAAGTATGTGATTCAGAAATTGAATCCAGTCCACGGGAATGGAAGAAGCTAACACAACCATAACCGAAATATATAGATTCTTAAAGTGTATATTTCGCTCATGGAAACTACTAAAACAAAAAGTTAGGCTATTATTATTTTAGTACAGCTAAATTTGTATAAATAATATTTTTTAATTTTGATTTTACATTAAATTTAATTTATCTATATCATTTTTAAAAAATTCATGAATAAAAATCGCCATCACGTCAAACTATTTAAATTCATAATGTTAGAGTCTCTAGATAGATACAGTAGCGCATTCCTTTGCGCCACCAGATGCCACGAAATCGACCATTTTATATCGTGTAGGTAGGGAGTTATCATTGCGTTCATAGGCTTTCTGGTTATTTTTTAAGAACATGCCCTGTATAGTATTGTAAATTGTTCTAATCGAACAGAAAAGGGTCATAGATTCTTTTTTTTTGGCCGCAAGATAAAAGAAATTAGAGATAAAAAGAAATGGCCACATAATAGAAGGAAAACTTTTCCAAATACGATATTTATTTACCGGATAAGCAACTGCTGTATTTATAAATTAGAAAAGAAATGTATAGTATTGTGGTTTCTTTCCACAAAGTTAAACAGTGATTATCGATCGGCAGGAGGATATAAAATGGCGACTGAATGCAGCACTTTATATATCAAGGTCTAAGTGCCATCTCGTAATTAGAATATTTATTGACGATTAAATCAAAGATGGCGCCATCATTTACTGGCCATCACAGTGCGTCCCGTTTACTACTCACACCAAAGCTCTTGAAAAATACGTCCGGAACACCAAATGTTTTTAACCCACCAATTAGCTCGGAGGACAAAGGTCAACTATAACCTCCATAACAGAAACAGAAGAAGAAGATGGAGCCATCATTAAAAATATTTTATTGTTGGCAAATTTGAATTTAAAAATGTACTGTTTTAAGAAAAAAAAAATAATATGCTCCTAATAAACGGTGTAATAATAAATTTGCGAAAATAATCGGCGCGCCATTTAATAGATAAAAAAAAATGCAGTGTACAGTATTTAAATTTTTATCTTGGTATAAATTATTTCCCGAATCTTTTCCAGCTACAGCGATATGGAAAATGTGAGATGCGCAGGAAAATTATTATTATTGTTGAAACGGTGTGGGCGGCTTTTATGTAAAGTAACATTCATTTATTAGTTTTATTGAAACACTAAGCTTTAATAGCATCTACCAGTTGAAATACAATACTGTATATCAAATTATTGATAATATAATATACTGTAATAGTTACACTGTATATTGCAGCCAATTTCTTTAAAAAGCAATATATTATCCTAATTTAATATAAAAATTAAAAATCAATCACGCACTTCAATTTGGAATTTTTTTTTTTAACAGAAATTCTGAATTTCATCGGAAAAAATATCTAAAATCTATACATAAAAGGTATTCTCTCTCTTAAATAAACTTAAAATGAGTTGCTTATTATGGGATGAATGCTTAAATATATACTGGATGGCTTCCTCAATGTTAGAAAAAGAAACCGTTCGTAACATTGGTTAATCGGCCCACCAACATGGCGGACGCGAACGTAATTTCGACAATATAGCAAATTGACTTTGTTTTGGTGGCCAGACGTATCTCATTTATGTTAATAAGTGTGATGAACGACTTCTAATAATTAATAAAAATAATGTAGTACCTCAATATCGAGTATTATACCCAAGTGGCTCCCCACTTCGGCGGCTACGCTTTTGCTTCGTGGTTATTACACTAATTACGGTAATGTAGCGTATCTAATTTTTTTATAAAAAATAATTTTATGTATTCTCTTTGTTAGTCTGAAAAATATACTGTATTAAAAATAATACATCCCATAACATTTGAATTTCGGAGCTCGGTATTAAGTCACAATATAGGCAGTGGCGGAACTACAATGCGCCGGACCTCGCAATGCGGGGGACCCAAATCCTCTTGGTACTTTCTTTATTTTTGATAAATTAAAACCATAATACAATAAAAATTAAATGCAACATGAAAAGAGTGAAACATTCATTAAATCAAGGCAAGATGGCCGAGTGGTAACGCTGTTGGCGTGCCACCCAGGAGGAAAATCCGGGACCAGACCCGGGTATGGTCCCAGATTTTTTCGGGGTACTGGGACCGGCCCGGTGATCCCCGTCCTTCACCATCCGACCCCCTTCCACGGGTGAGTGCAGCCCGCTGTTGGAAACTGGCCCCGCCCCCTTAGTAATCTCCCTGATTGGAAAGGGGGGGACTGCCCACCCCCTCCACGGGTGTGGATGCAGCCCATGGTTGGAACTGGCCCCATCCCTTAGTAATCTTCCTGATTGGAAAGGGGGCGTAAAATATGCAAAAAGCTTAGTAATCTCCCTGATTGGAAAGGGGGCGTAAAATATGCAAAAAAAAGAAATCAAAACAGTGCAGTGGTAGGAGCAGTAACTAAAAGTATGGAAATAAAAGATATGATTACAGATTTTTCAAATTTAAAATCCATGAGGAAGAATTTTAAATTTTAAATATATTTTCTTTTGATAACTTTCAATTGTGTTAAAGATGCAATTTTGTTCTTTTCTAATAAAAATATCTACATAAAAATTTTTTTTTTTTTTTTTGTATGTGGGGTAGGGATCGGAATAATATTTTGCGGGGAACCAAAAATTTTAAGATCCGCCACTGAATATAGGTCATTAAAATTGAAGTCTGCGTGAGATTCCAATACAAGATTATTGTAATTTTATAAAAATTCTTATAATTTTGAAACTATTTTTTGAACACAAGTATTATAAATGATGTTAAAATTTGAATTTGGCATAAATTTCCGTTAAATTTTGTAACTTCATTGGAGTTTATAGAAATTGTGAGTGACTTCACTTGTTATTCTTTTTGATCTCTTAATAATATTCATTTACAGTAAGACCCCGCTTAACGCTATTTCAATGTAACGCGGTTTTTTTCGAATTCTATATTTTTTTTATTGATTCACTTTAGCGCGGTTTTTCAAACCGTTACACTCACATAAATCCGAATTCGCACTAATTTGTTGCTTCGATACTTCTATGCCGTATCGCAATGCGTTTGATATCAGTTCAGTGCAGTACACCTATCCCTTGATTTGCACGGTACTCAATTTACACGGTTTCACTTTTATACGATTTTTAAATGGAAACAAAAAAGTTTTTTTGGGTTTTATTTTGATTGTTTTGCATTATGTCATTTATAAATTAAAAGAGTATCATATTGTCACGTTTTGTGGGTTTTACGAGTTCGTAGAGATCAATAAAGAGTGAATACAGTTATAGTTCGTATAATCCAATTTATTTACACACAAAACAAAATAATCTTGTTTCACTATAACTAAATTCAATACAAAATCCTGTAATTATCTCATACAACACTAATCTGTCTTTAATTTAGAATAACTCACAGTTCTTCTTAGTCCACTTTCGCTTTCACAATTAATCGCACACTATTAACTTTTACTCTCCAAGTCGCGCATTCAACTAAACTCAACTCAGACTTGCAGACATTTAATAAATATAATTCTATTATATTAATTAAAATTTTTAATAAACATATTTATTTTATCGATAAAATTACTTATTAATTCTGACAATTAATTTTATTATTCTCTGTAATTTTCCCAACATTATTTAAACCCACTATAAAAGTTTTGTTAATCCAGACTGAATTAAAAAAAAAATGCAATCATATGTACAGGACAAATATATATTTAAAAAATTTGAAGTTACAATCCGTTCAATTTCACATACCTATGTTTTTCATAGAATACGGCGGATTGCAGTTTTTGGTGTTCAGAATAAATGAATTGGAAAAGACTTTTCGAATTTTAATAATAAATTTTTCTTTTAAAATGATGGAAAAATTCAGAGGCGAGAAATTGCATTTTGATGTTTAATTAATCAATATTTTAAACGTTATAGATTGTTAATTGAATACTGAATATATTTTAGATTTGATCAACAAAACATTAATTGCGGGTAGGCTTATACGAAAATCGTGCAAAATTTTTATAAAAAAAATATGATTAATTCTCGTTTTGAAATTTTTTATTGTAAACTTATCCATAAAGTATATAAATCCACGAGCTCCGTACATGGTCAGTTGAACGGCATTCCTCCAACTTCCAGTTGTGTTCACCATAGATGTTGGCCAGCCTGTGTTAAGCTCTAAAAGTGGCCGCTGCCAAAAGTATCCCCTGTGTGATTTGATATCTTAATTCACACTAATATAACCTATAAACAAATTAATTTTTTTTATAATAACAAAGATGCTGATATCTTGATAACATAAGAGTTGCCACATAAACTATATTATATTCCTGAAATTCCCGAGCGACGCCGAGTACCCTTGCTAATTTTTTCGTAAATAAATGTGATACATATAATTGCTTATAAAATTTTAAGTCGAATTTGTTTTTTAAAAATTTGAACTCACACAAGCTTGATGAAAATTTTTCGCGAGCAATATTTGACTATGTCTGTTATCAATAATTACAAACTAAACACTGAAATCTGAAATTTATCTTATCCAATGTTCATGATTTTCGATCAATTATTATTATGAGTTATCATTGCGTTCATAGGCTTTCTGGTTATTTTTTAAGAACGTGCCTTGTTATAGTGTTGTAAATTGTTCTAATCGAATAGAAAAGGGTCATAGATTCTTTCCTTTACCGCAAGGTAAAAGAAATTAAAGATAAAAAGAAATGGTTACAAAATATTGGAAGGAAAGTTTTCCAAATACGATCTTCCTTTGCCAGATAAGCAACTATTGTATCTATAAATTAGAAAAGAAATATAATATTATGGTTTACTTTCTATAAAGTTACCCGTAATCACGGGTAACTTAATAGAAAGTATACTCTGTCTATCTAGGGACTCTGAATAATGTGAAATCCCGGAGCTCCCTGGCAGCAGGCCCTTGTTTTCTGATAAAATTATGTTAAAACAAATTATAGAAAACGGTATTAATTTTTTTATTAAAAATGTAAAAAAAATAAAACTAAAAGGAAATGAAACTATTTAACAAAACCCCTCTAAACTGTTGATAAGTACTCTCAATCCGAACGGAGGAAGTCGGCCGGATGGCCGCGTGGTAAAGCTTCGGCTTACCACCCTGGAGGATCCGGGTTCAAATCCGGGTCCCACACCTCCAATTTTTCAGGAGGGGTCCGGGCCCGGCCTGTTGAACCCCATCCTTCAACCATCCGGTTGACCCCATCATGGGTGCTGGCCAGCCTGTGATGGGAGCTATAAATGGCCGCCGCCAGATACAGAATATCCCATGAGGATATGGCGGCGTAATAAAAAAAACTAACCTAACCGAACGGAGGAAGGAGTCATACAAGGAACAGAACCATGAAAATGAGAAATAAAAGAAAACAAACGGCAAAATCTCGGAGAAATGGAAGCGAAATGATTTAAAAAATTAAGTCTCCAAGAAAAATAATAGTGAGAAACAAATTGAACAAAAGAAACCCTCTAAAAAAGGCGGAGAAAAGAAGCTAATGAAAATTTTGAAAAATTAGGAGATTTAGAAGAATCGAGGAAGTGCAACATTTCAAGAAACACCGAAGTCTTCCATTTCTGTTTTCCTTCTAGGGAAACACAACATTCCTCCTCCAGATACGTTTGGATTGAGACAGCGCGCCCCCCTCAAAAGATACAATTAAGGATACAATGCTTGACACATCAGTTTCGGTTTTTTTTAATACTTTTTTTTATATAATAAATCTTTTTCTTCGTATCTTTCGTGTCTTCAATTCTCCCGGGTTCCGACATCTTTGTGCCACCCTTTTTTGCACCCTTAAACCACTCGAGATCATTCTGTCATAATACAAGTATCAGCCACGATACCCACAATAACTTCGATTGATTTTCATCTTTGAATATATATTTCCTATTCGCAGTGTGATTAAAATTTGCTTACACATTTGCTGAAAATCAATAATCAATACAATATCTCGAACTTAGACACTTCACGTTCTAGTATTTCTCAAACTAATAGTTCGGAAATAGGAATTCTAAATAACTCCATTATTTAGAATTGCAATTCCAGATAAATTCAAGTTTTGATCTTCCATAAGTCTACTTTTGTTAATGATGATATTGATCGAATTTTTCTTGTCGACGGTCAGACTAGACATTTAGAACTCTCAGTTGCCAGCATGGTTGCCAGTAATACTTCAGTAATTGAATGTATCCACTTCCCGACTCGAGACCCAAAAATTGAATTTTTGAAAGTATTGTGTAACAAATAATCTGAAAAATAAATCTAAACATTCTATTGAATGAAATATACTCACGAAAAAATTAAAATTATATAAATATATAATTTGATTCAGTTTTATTATCCAATCTTTGAAAGGTCCAATCTTTGAAGTGATTTAATGATATCTAGTATAGTATATTACAATATATTTTTAACTATAAAAAATTATAACTGATTTAATTAATGAATGTTTCTTTATATATGTTAAAAATTTTGCAATAGATTTTTTTCAATATTTAGAATTATAAATTATAAAAATTTTGAAATATACTGAAAAGTTTCAATTACTCAATAATTATTACTGGATTAATATTTTGATTATATTGTATGAACAATTTCTGATGAAGAATAAGTATCCAGAAGCTTTTACAGTCAAGAATTGTCAAATGATAATATATCTTATTTTCTTATTTTTTATTATCTTCTAATATATATAAACAATTAATCTATTGGATTACTAACAGTCAGACCAATGTTGTCCATTTTAATATAAACAAGACGTAGATCATGACTTTTAAGCCTTTCAGACAGAGAAAATCTTATTTATTCTGATCGATTTTTCATCCGAAATAGAAGATTAACTGTTCTCAGAATATAAAAGTTTATATCTTTTCTTTTTTACTAAAAAATTTGATTTTAAAAATATTTCTGAAAGGATTTAAAATATTTTTCAGTAATTGAGTTACTTAAGTTTCATAATTTCATATTATTAAAAAAAAAACAGTTTTATCTTTTTATTTATTGGTAATAATATTTATTATATCAAGACAATATTTAGTTCCATTTGAAGAATTATTTTTCTTTGTTGAATTTGTCCAGATGCATTGAATTTAAATTATCATTCAAAATAGAAAAAAAAATTTAATATGTATAGTGGGACTGATAAAATTTTTTATCAATTTTCATTTTTAATGAAAAAAATTCAAATAATAATTCCCCAAGATATTTTAGATATTTGTTTAAATACATATTAATCAGAAAATTATTTCAATTAAAAATAATAATCTAAAGTAGAGGTGGGCAACCTTATATTTTAATTATTTAATTTAAAATATTATTTCTTCTAGATAGTTTTCTAATTTACAGATTTTTCTGGAGAATCAGATCTGGACATCGGTTGATTGATACTAGTATAAATTTTTAACAATATCCAAAACTATTTTTTAATAAAAAATATTTAGCTCTGTTCCATTTATCAAAAAATTATTATTTATTTGTTATTTAAATAAATAATAAAATGCTTAAAATATTAATAAATATCAAAATAAACATTTTACAGGAATACTTTCCTAATTATAAATAAAAGACGATAATAAATGAAAATATTGTATGTTATAATCTAAAAATAAAAATAGCCCCTATATTATATACCAGGGGTCGGCAAACTGCGGCTCTTTGAGTACCTACATGTGGCTCTGAAGTAAAATTGAAAATGAAAATAAAACTATCATAGTTTCATTTATAAAATTTTAAAAGAATTTTATTCACATAATGGTGATTTCATTTGTTTTATAGATGTAGCAAAACTTCGTGGCACTAAGATGCGCGAAGCGTCACGCCTTGCGACACGCTTGTAAAGATAAACGAATCTTAAAGATAAGCGAAGTATCACGTTTTGCGATGCGTTGCCGAAGCGTGTCGCGAAGCACCACGCTTCGGCAACGCGTCGCGAGGCATGACGCTTTGTATATCCCCACGATATATTAGATACAAAGAGAGTGGATGGGATGATTTAGCACATGGTAGACAGCTCATTGCTCACACTGATTAAAACCAATGAGAACAATTTTTTGTGTTTTTTTCTTCATTTAATAAATATATAATTAATATAACTTGTTATAATGTTACTTTAAATTTTTCTTATTTGTAAAAATATATTTATGGCTCTCGAATAATTTTTAAATTGTTATGACGGACAGGTTTGGCTCTTCCGTCTTAAAAGTTTGCCGACCCCTGTTATATACCAATCTTATTCTTTTAGAGACAAAATTTAAATAAAAAATCACTTTGCTTTTTGGGTCATTTGAGAAAAAATCTTATTAAAAATTTATAAATAAAACACATTCTTACATATCTGTACCTTCTCTTTTTTAAATAAATACTATTATCA
>AYEL01081631.1:0-34189 GCA_000484575.1 Olivierus martensii | reverse complement strand
TATTATTAAAATTATTAATTAAAAGTTAACAAAATAATAAACTTTATATACCGGTACCTTTAAATATTTGAAATGTATTTGATTTCATTTCTGTAGTCATCAGAATCATTTTTCATATTAGCCTATTCTTTGATTATAATTGCTGCCCTCTGTTGTATAAAAAAGAAACTATTCGTCTTAATAGCCAATAAATAACACAGGCCTGCTATTAAAAAACTTTTTTTTCAATATTTAAGTTGTTTCTAATGTATTTCTTGGTGCTAAATTCGAAAAAAAACAATAAAAATGTCATATCACAAACAGTTATCCTGTTTAGCGATAAATCGCTACAGGGGTAATTGTTTGTGCCAACTTTAGCGATTTATCGCTAAACTTGGCGACAAATTTGGCGATTTTGTAATATTCTGAAAAAGTTGAGAAAATGCCAGATTTCTGAACATTACTAGAAATTTCTGAGACGGTAGAATATTAAGTCGCCAAGTCACATCAATTAGTTGGAAATTCATGATTACAATTTATTGATTAGATTTGGACGCTAATCGTCCAGTAAAGGCGGTTTCACATAGCCAGCGACAGCGATTTGCTATGCGTTAAAATCAGCGAATTGAGTTTTGAGAGAAAAGCAGCGACTAAATCAAAGTTGAGATTGTAGCTGCGATAAAATTGTACTTATCACATAAAATGGGAATTTTTTAGCTACAACTCTTCACTCTCAGCTGGCAAGAGGTTCTAGAATTAAATTAACATGGCGAAACGATCAGCGATGTTGAAATATAAGTCGCTACTTTTATCCATTTCAAGTTTATTTTTGTTCTGATATATCGCCATAATTACTTCTAGATGTTCTTCAATTTGTTAAGTTACAAATTTGCTAAGTTACAAAGTTCAATTTGTTAAGTTACAAAGTTTCCTATGTGGCAAAATCCAAGATGGCGTCACTGTTCTTCAAAAATCGCTGATTTTCAGCGAAAATATCGTCGGGTTGGATATAGGCGATAACATCTTTTCTCGCTAAATTCTAGCCTTTTGGCGAATATCGCCGAGATGCGCGATAACATCGTGATTGCAACTGCGATAAAAAAAAAGTGTACCAATCAGTGTTTGCATTTTGCAATTTTTGATTGTAATTAAATAAATAAAAAAAAATAATAATATATTAATTGTAATTGAAAAATCAATATAATTAATGAATTGTTGAAAAATCATGAATCATTTCTGGATAGCTTTCAACGAAGTCATTTTAGCATTTATTATGTATCATATATTAAATTGAAATCTAATGTATCATGAATATTGAAATTTGATATAATAACGATATAATTTTTAATAAAATTTTATTTTGTGCTATTACTGCTAACACACATGAAAAATTCACAAAAAGACTCATAATTCTAATAAGGATAATGATTATGTATTAAATATACTGTACATTCATTGCATTGTACATTCATTGAAACTACAAAATGATGTGCTGTTATTCTACAGACTTTTTTATTATTTATTCTTGAACATTCTCCATAATTCTACTTTTTTTAATTTATAATAGATTGATTTATTTGACTTGAAATAAATGCTATGGCTTTTTTCAGAGTAAAGTTTTTTGTGCTTGAAATTCATAATTATGGTTAATTAAATTATGAATAACTGAAATAAATATGAATTTCTTTTCATGCATTTATATTTTACATCTCTCGCATGTTATGTGTTTCCAATATGTTTAAATTCGTCGGAATAACGTAAATTACTATTTTATAATAATTTTACACGAGATTCATCAATATTTTTCCACTAGTCTCTGATATTTTTAATAAAAATGGCTCTGATTAATCAGAACTATTTTTATTTGAAAAAATAAAAATAGATGAACTAGATTTAAACTGAATTTATTTTGATTTAGATTATTACTATTATTTACTTTTATTCCATATTGTTTAAAAAGATGTCTGTCAAATCTGAAGATTGGCATTTCTAAGATTGAGCTTTTTGAACATAATTTTATTATTCAATAGTTTCAAGCACGAAACATATTTGAAATTTTCTAATAAATAATAAATCCATGAATCATCAATGATCTTCTGCAAGATTGAAGATATCTGAATCATACTATTGTTTAAACTGAAGAACCAAAATTTTTTCACATAGAGTTCAGACGAGCAAATCATGTTATTTTTCTATTGATGAAATGCTTGAAAGACTAACCATTTAAAAAGTAAAATTTTATTCTTGAGCCTTTTAATAATGAATATTAAAAATATTATTATTCTTTATGTCTACATCATATTAAATGCATGTTTATGTTATATGCAATATAAAAAAATCATAATCTACATGAAAATCGCAAAAAAAAGGTTAATATTATACATATGTAATATAATAATTATTAAATTAAGTACCACGAATTTTGAATATTAGTTTTCATTCATTTCCATTAATTATTATCCTAATGAACATTCACATATATATATATATTTATTTATTGAAAATGTCAATTCGCTAGTAATTTTCAATGAATTTCATATATAATTTTGTGAAATAAAAAATTGTTTATTATTGAAAAAATATTTTATTTTTTATTAATTTTTATAAAATTAATCATATAATAAAGTGAATTTTAACGTGTCATAAATATTCAAATTTGATATAATATATGTTTGCAAATGAAATTCAAAACGTTAAATATTATGAACTATTTATACCAGATCTAATTTCAACGTCAAACAGTTTGAAGAATCATACAAATTTGTGATTATAAATAAAGAAAAATAGACGAAACGTTAGTGATATCTAGATGTTACTAGCAAAAACCAGAAGTTACTAATGCACATGGAGACTTCGCGTATTTACTGGTGATTTCGCGTTATGGCGGATTTTGGGTGTTTACGGTAACATATACATACCTCTTAGTTCACTGCTTCTACTCGTAATAATAACCTTACTTTATATACCGGTACCTTTAAATATTTGAAATGTATTTGATTTCATTTCTGTAGTCATCAGAATCATTTTTCATATTAGCCTATTCTTTGATTATAATTGCTGCCCTCTGTTGTATAAAAAAGAAACTATTCGTCTTAATAGCCAATAAATAACACAGGCCTGCTATTAAAAAACTTTTTTTTCAATATTTAAGTTGTTTCTAATGTATTTCTTGGTGCTAAATTCGAAAAAAAAACAATAAAAATGTCATATCACAAACAGTTATCCTGTTTAGCGATAAATCGCTACAGGGGTAATTGTTTGTGCCAACTTTAGCGATTTATCGCTAAACTTGGCGACAAATTTGGCGATTTTGTAATATTCTGAAAAAGTTGAGAAAATGCCAGATTTCTGAACATTACTAGAAATTTCTGAGACGGTAGAATATTAAGTCGCCAAGTCACATCAATTAGTTGGAAATTCATGATTACAATTTATTGATTAGATTTGGACGCTAATCGTCCAGTAAAGGCGGTTTCACATAGCCAGCGACAGCGATTTGCTATGCGTTAAAATCAGCGAATTGAGTTTTGAGAGAAAAGCAGAGACTAAATCAAAGTTGAGATTGTAGCTGCGATAAAATTGTACTTATCACATAAAATGGGAATTTTTTAGCTACAACTCTTCACTCTCAGCTGGCAAGAGGTTCTAGAATTAAATTAACATGGCGAAACGATCAGCGATGTTGAAATATAAGTCGCTACTTTTATCCATTTCAAGTTTATTTTTGTTCTGATATATCGCCATAATTACTTCTAGATGTTCTTCAATTTGTTAAGTTACAAATTTGCTAAGTTACAAAGTTCAATTTGTTAAGTTACAAAGTTTCCTATGTGGCAAAATCCAAGATGGCGTCACTGTTCTTCAAAAATCGCTGATTTTCAGCGAAAATATCGTCGGGTTGGATATAGGCGATAACATCTTTTCTCGCTAAATTCTAGCCTTTTGGCGAATATCGCCGAGATGCGCGATAACATCGTGATAGCAACTGCGATAAAAAAAAAAGACAATAATCGCATGTTTCTTCTCGCTTCTCGCAAATCGCTTGCTATGTGAAACCGCCTTAAGTATTATTTCTTTCAATGGTTTTGAATTTATTTTTGTGTTTCATATCAACCGATTAAAGTGTTTTGAAAATCTATTAGAAGATTTTAACCTCTTTTTTACTTTTCTTAGAAAAATTATAAGAAGATATTTATATCGGCTCAAACATTAGAAGATAGCTGTCAGATGAAAACTTCTTGTCTGCGATAACTTAACTGGAAAAAGAACTTCAAAAGTATGATTACCAAGTTCCTTGGGAATAATAAGGACTCTGAATATGCATTCATTGTTGAAAACATGCTGAAAAAATTCAGAGATTTAGAACATTCAATTGATTTCTTGAATGCCCCCATTTTAACTTTTTCCGAGGAAATCTAGATGCAGTAAGTGAGGAATAGGGAAGAACGTTTCCATCAAGATACTCCTGGAGATGAAAAAGAGATACTAAGGTCGGTGGAATATAATATGATGGGAGATTATTGCTGGAGCTGCATCGTGAAAATCTGGAGGCAGTATACAAAAAACGAACGGGCCTTCACACTATCAAAAGAAAAACGGACTAATAAAACTGTTGACTAAAGTTAAGATATAAATAATCAAGTTTTATAGTTTGGGTAAATATACTGTTTATATTCAGAAATGGCCACACAATGGTATCTTATGTAGTTTTTCACTAAATTTATTCAGTCACATACTACAACATAAAACATAAAAACGTCAAAGCAAATTGTGAAGATGGAGCAAATCTGATGTTATTTTTGCGTTTATAATTCCAAATTCCTATAACACAGCTTTCATTTTTAAAACGCTTTTATGATCTTTAATCTTTATAGGTTTGTTTAATTTTTTATCAAATATGTTTAACCTTTATTAATAATTGCTATTTAGTACAATTGTGAAATATATTACAAAACATATTATACAAAGTTATTTCAGTACTTTGGGATTCAAATATCTGAATTAAGAACAAAACTTATGTATACGAATTAAGTTTGTAATTTGAGGAGCACCTACAATCATAAAATACAGTATATTTTTATTGCTAATTTCCACATCTAAACTTAACACAATAACTTCCAACGTTATTCAATTTTATGTGAAAAGTAGCACCTACAGTCTAATAAAATAAATAGATGTTAAACAATTAATAATAAACAGTAAAGAATTATTCAAAAATTAACTGATTCCATAATATGAAAAACAAAAGAATCATCAAAATAATTCAATCTTTGTTAAATGTTAAAAATAAATGTATTTTCTTTATAACTATTTGTTATTTTTCATTTCTAAATCAATTAATAATACACTAATTATTATATATATAGTATCCACATATGAATATATTTAATGTCAGAAGTAAAAAGTTCTATTTATGACATTTTCAGTGTCTAAATTCAAATGGTACTAAGATTTTTTTTTTTTAACTTAAAATAAATTTATTGAAGGACTTTTGATCTTTGAAATCATTAAATGTTAGAACATATTTTTATAATACATTTAAAATGAAGAAATTTGAACAGTGACAATGGCCATGGTTATTGTTTGAATTTCTTCACTTAAAATAATTCTAATTATTTGACCATAATTCAACCCTGGATAATTGGAAGTCTACTGTATGTATGTATATACAGTATATGCATATGTATACAGTAAGACCCTGTTTAACACAAGAGATATGTTCCAAAGAAACCAAGAACTAACAAAACAGCATTAAACTAGGTCATCATAGACCATAATTCAACCCTGGATAATTGGAAGTCTACTGTATGTATGTATATACAGTATATACATATGTATACAGTAAGACCCTGTTTAACACGAGAGATATGTTCCAAAGAAACCAAGAACTAACGAAACAGCATTAAACTAGGTCATCGTGTTTATCTAACACAAGTCTTTCTTGGTGTTGGGATTTTTTTTTCCGTCAGTGTATATGAACCATTTTTTTTAATTTTATTTTGTAACATGTATTATTATTGTATTACATTAAACTAGGTCATCGTAACATGTAAATTATGAAATAGGTAAAACAGAACAGTGAATAAAAAATATATGGACCATTTTTTTTTATTTTATTTTGTAACATGTATTATTATTATTGTATTACATTAATTATAGACATTTTTTTATTTCTAATATTGATTTGTATTCATAAATCATTCATGAAAATCAAAAATATTTGAGTAAATAATTTATGTTTGTGATGAGGAAGGTTTTTCCTCATTTGACACTTTGTTTTTCGTCAAGAAGTCATCTAACATTGTTTGCCTTTTCCTCTTTCCTTCAGCAAGCAATTGTCGATACCGAGACAATACATCCATAGGAGTAAATAATTTATGTTTGTGATGAGGAAGGTTTTTCCTCATTTGACACTTTTTGTTTTTCATCAAGAAGTCATCTAACATTGTTTGGCCTTTTCCTCTTTCCTTCAGCAAGCAATTGTCGATACCGAGACAACGCATCCATGACATTTTGTCTTGCCTTTGAACTTCTATCAAAATTTGGATCACTTTGTATAAGTGATCCATAATTTCTGTAATAGTGGTTAAACTTGTTTTGATAAAATCTGTTTCAAGTTATTTTTGCTCTTATCTTTAGAAATGCTTACTCTTGATAACCAATCATACTACACTACACTGATATCAAATGCACTGTGAGAAGGCATAGGAGTATAAAACAACAAATTCGTGCAATTTTGGATTTATGTGAGTATAACAGTTTAAAAAACTGCACCAAAGTGAATCAATAAAAAATAAAGAATTAAAAAAAAAAAAACATTATATTGAAACAGCATTAAATGGAGCAGTGTTAAGCAGGGTCTTACTGTATATATAACAAAAGTTCAACAAGTATATATACATACATACATACATACGGTAACTAATTAAAGACATTATTTATTAAATGATGATGGTTATTACAATAAATACAGAAATAAATGAATGATTGTTAAAATAAATTTTATAAAAACAAAATGTTTTTTACCATTGTAAAATTTTCATCTGAATAACAACCTCCTACATTAATAGTGATCTTTGGTACAGTGGCACATGAATGAGCTGCTATCATTTTTGCTCTATCTTTTAAAATATGACCTAAAAATAAAATGTAAAGCTTTTATAAATATACTATCTGTAATTTTATATAAAGAATTAATTCTATATTTACCTTGAATATAATTATCTAATTTTTCTGGAATGCCAGAATTTTGTAAAAATATCATTGGAATCATTCTGTTTTGACATAACTGAATAAAATGAGCAGCTTTCTGAGCATCAGCTGAACTTATTGGTCCATAATTAATCAACAATCCAACTAAATACCTTTACAATAAGTATTATTACATTTTTTATTAAGTAATTTCATTATAATGAGATCATTAAACTAACCCTTTTAAAAATGCATATCCTGTAATTAAATGGGAACCAAATTTACTTTTGAATTCTTTAAAACCACTTCCATCTACAATTCTTGATATTATCTATAAAACAGATTTTAATAGTTCTTAAAACTTAAATCTGTAAGTTACATTCTTTTATCATCTTTATAAAATAAAATTTTATTTTAACAGCAGTTCTCTTCAGTGCTTTATTTTAACTTTATTGAGTGTATTATTGGGGTTTTAATTTTGGTAATTGTTAAGTCATTGCTATGTAAAAGGATGTACAAAAAAAGCTGTGCTACAAGAAAGCCTAAAAATGTATTTTAATGAATTACTTGTTATTTTAACTTTATTGAGTGTATTATTGGGGTTTTAATTTTGGTAATTGTTAAGTCATTGCAATGTAAAAGGATGTACAAAAAAGGCTGTGCTACAGAAAGCCTAAAAATGTATTTTAATGAATTACTTGTTTATTTACTTAAAGTGTTCATAACTTCTGCTATACTAGGACATATTTGTTTGTTATTTACTTAATTTAATAAACAGAAAAATATAATTTTTTGGATTAATTAAATGTAAAACTAAATTATTATTCATAATAATAATAATAATAATAAATTTATAAAAAATAACTAATAATCAAATTAAATTATAAGAATTATTAATTGAAAA
Source organism: Olivierus martensii (assembly GCA_000484575.1). Lineage (NCBI taxonomy): Eukaryota > Metazoa > Arthropoda > Arachnida > Scorpiones > Buthidae > Olivierus > Olivierus martensii. The sequence goes on along the minus strand of AYEL01081631.1, from coordinate 26,115 downwards.
CTTACAGCATATGAATCTTTTTTGTCAATAATTCTTTTACCAGCTATGCCTTTCAAATCATCAGATGGGTATAGAGGTTCCAAATAATCAGTGGGAGGATCAAATTTTTTTAAGTTAAAAGTTAAAATACTTTCTCGACACATTTCTATTGCTTCTTCCTCTGTATCAGCAAAATAATCAGTACATCCACTGATACTATAAAAATTGACTACAGTTATAATGTACAGAAATTAAATAAAAAGTAATAATGAATTTATTCATTACAGGATTGTAAGACTGCTTAATAAAATTACAATATGAAGGTAATAATAATCAAATAAACCAATACATTTAAAAGGAAATATTTCCAGTAAAAAGCATAAATACGAGGGCGATTCAATAAGTAAGTTACAAATCATGATTGAAAAGAAATGAATGGAGATAATGACATACAAACAACATTTAATTTTTAACATAATCTCTATACAAATTTAAGCACTTGTCCCACCATTTCACAAGTCCCTGGAAACCTATGGCGTAAAATTCTTTTGGTTGCTGTTGGAACCATGCGCGCACTGCTCTTTCAACCGCTTCATCGTCAGGAAAGCGTTCTCCCGAAAGATGATGTTTCAAAGGACCAAACAAGTGGAAATCGCTTGGGGCGAAGTCCGGGCTGTAAGGTGGATGTTGAAGGACCTCCCACTTGAATGACCTCAGCGTCGCCGTGGTCTGTTCAAAGGGCCAAACAAGTGGAAATCGCTCGGGGCGAGGTCCGGGCTGTAAGATGGATGTTGAAGGACCTCCCACTTGAATGATCTCAGCGTCGCTGTGGTCTGTTTGGCACTATGAGGACACGCATTGTCATGCAGCAGCAACACCCATTTATTGAGGAGGCCTGGTCGCTTCCGGCAAATGGCGGCACGAAGTTTCGTCAGAATCATGCAGTATGATAACATTTATTTTACTATATATAAAAAATATGGACATAATACTTTAAAATTATATATATAGGCTCAGATCAAGAGACAAACGAAAAACTATATCATATTTGGGGGATACATAGGATCTTAATATCATATATGATTTTGCTATGATATATATCAGTGGTCTGATAAATACATAAAAATTTCAAAGTTTTAACGAAGTTTAGAATTTTAGAGTTTCTTAGTTAGTAATTTTATATTGGGTAACGAAGAAAATAAACTACATTTGACACAGACAACAAGATATGAGGTTACAGCATGTTACAGTATCTATATCATTGTATGACTTATACTACAATTATATATTTACATTGATTTCAGAAATATTTCAAGTTAATAATAATAAAATACAAAAAATACTAGAATTATCATCTTTCAAAAATATCACATCAGTATTATTGGTATAAACAGGAGTGTCCAAACTTTTGTCTTCTTTAGGCTACATTTGAAGAAAAAATTGTCTCGGGCAGCACATAAAATATATTAATTCTAACGATAGTTATTAAGCAAAAAAGTTAGTAAATAATGCACAAATATGATATCCACCATGACAAATCAGCAGAAATGTCTTAGCATAATAATCTTTGTCTGCTTTTCGTTCAGAAATTTTTTAAAAATCATTGCGCGGGTCAAGAAGCTTTAATCACTGAAATATGAAATATTTTAGAAAATGAAAATAGGAAATGTACTTAGGTATTTAAACAAAAAAATTTCATTATTTTTTTAATATATTTTTAGTACAAAAATAAAACAAATTTCTTTTTCTTTATTATTAGGATATTTGATGATGATACAGCGAATTTCAAAAAATAAAAAAATAAATACATAAAAATTTCAAAGTTTTAACGAAGTTTAGAATTTTAGAGTTTCTTAGTTATTAGAAGTGATTTTATATTGGGCCGCATTCATTCCGCGGTGGGCCGCGGATTGAATAGCCCTGATAAAGGGTGTAAACGCAAAATTTTTATATTAATTTCAGACGATGAGAAAACAACACATAATAATGCAAGATTGAATAATAACATTTATTTTACTATATATAAAAAATATGGACATAATACTTTAAAATTATATATAGGCTCAGATCAAGAGACAAACGAATAACTATATCATATTTGGGGGATACATAGGATCTTAATATCATATATGCTATGATATATATCAGTGGTCTGAAACTCAAATTGCTTTGCGGGACGGATGCAGCCCGCGAGTCGCCAGCATGTCGGGCAAATAAATTTAACACACAACAATTTTTGTTTTCCTAGAGAAATACTGTATTACAAGAAAGTCCTTATTCATCAGTTGGTGGCAGTGGCGCCGAGACGGCTGGGAAGAGGAGACAAATTCACATGGCCCGTAGAAGATTGAGGGGCCTGGGCCGATTCCTAACAATAAAAATTTTTTCTACTTTTTAAAATTAAGTAACTGCGCATTACAAGATATACAGAATTAAAATTGTATTAAAAAAATCTAAGGTAAAGAAAAGTCTTTGTATTCTAAACAGTTAAAATAAGAATTATTTATGATAAGTAGACATAAGCATTTCATTTAAACAGAGAAGGAATTGACAGACCGCAGGACACACAACACATTTTTTAGAGGAATGGGATATATACATTAAGACCCCGTTTAACGCGGGGAGACGAGATGTGAGGGGGCCACTTTTCTGGATCCTGTTTAACGCGTGAATACGTTCCAAGGAAACAAAGCGCTAAATGAAACAGCGTTAAATGAGGTTAATTTAACACGTAAATAATGAGGATAGATGAAACAAGAGAGTGAATAAAAATATATTCTATGCATAGCATTTTTTTATTTTATTTTGTAACATATATTATTACTACTGTTTTACATTAATTATAGACATTTTTTTATTCCTAATATCGATTTGTATTCATAAATCATTCATGAAAAAAATTCTTAAAATTAAAAAATAAAAAATTTTAAAAACAAAACGCATTAATCAGATTGCAGTAAACCAGGGGTTCCCAAAGCTTGGCCAAGGTGAGCCAAATTGTAAATTCCAAGATATTTGGCGGGTCAAAAAAGTTTTATGGAAAAATATGTTCAAATCAATAAAAAGTTAGACAGGTGTTATGGAAAAATACATTCAAATCGATAAAAAGTTAGACACAAGGGGGAAAAATACGTTCAAATCGATAAAAATTTAGACGCAAGGGAAAGAATTTATAATTTTATAGCATAATCGTTCTTTATTTATGACAATAATTACTTTTTAAAATAACACATTTCAAAAATAATTTAAAAAATAACTAAACTTCAAATAAAAAAGAAAATAATAAATTCGTCATTCTGAACTGTGTGATTTGTACAGTTGTTTCTTTTTAAATAATACATCATTGAGTCTTGATTCTAAGTTAGGTCGAAAGTTCATCACCGCTTGTAAATGTTCATCAGTTAATTTTGATCTCAATTTAGACTTATTAATACTCATAATTGAGAAAGTTTTTTCGCATATATAAGTGCTTCCAAATAATGAAAACATATTTGGAGGCACTTATATATTTTTTTAACTGAACAATTTTTAATTATAATATGATAAAATTTATTTATTTTTGTAAAAATTAAAATTATCTGTATGAATTCAAGATCGCGGATGATCTGACATTCCGGGCCGCATTTGGACCGCGAGCAGCACTTTGTGAACCCCTACAATAAATTATAAACAACAAAAAATATTGATGAAAGAAAAATGTTCTAATTTCAAGAAATTATAGTTTAAAGTGGCAGCATTCAGGTTAAAATTAAAATGGGATAATTGTTACTTTTATTACTGTAAAATAAGATTGATGACCCAATCATAAAATATGAACTCTGACCGCGGCAGACTTTCACTGTACTACACTGCACTGATATCAAACGCATTATGAGACGGCATAGGAGTATCTCTATAACAAATTTCTGCGAATTCGGATTTATGCAAGAATAACGGTTTGAAAAACCAGGCCAAAATGACTCAATAAAAATATAGAATTCGAAAAAATCGCATTATATCGAAACAGCGTTAAACGGAGCAGCGGGGTTTTACTGTACAGTAGAATACGTTTATAACGAAACGATTAGGTGCGGAAAAGTTTTTCGTTATAACCGACGTGAAAAGAAAAAATTTTAAAAATGTTGCGGATGTTTCCCAAAGTTAGTTTCATGAGCCTATGACGTTATTTTTCTTTGGGACATTTCCCAAAGTTAGTTCATGAGCCTATGACGTTATTCTTAGAAGAAAAATCGATATTTTAAAGATTTTCTTCGAAAATATAATTAAAAAATAAAATTCGTTGAATCTCAATTTCCTCAAATTGCATATAATACAGATTTTAAACAGAATTTAAAAAGTGAATAAAATTTGAATAATCTGTGTGTAAAATATATGTAATATGAATGATTTTGATATCTTACAGAGGAGAAACGATGATCAGATATATATGTAAGATGTAATTATTGTTATAATAATAATATACATATTATTGTATATTATAACAATAATATGTATATTAAGTAATTTACAAAGAATAACGTTTTCATAACTGTGTAAGAAACCTGGTTTCTACCGGGTCCCGGGATTTTTTTCGGCGCCCCCTGGTTGGTGATTTTAATAATATATCTGTAGAGACAAAGATAAAAACACATATTAGAAAAACATTTTATATTTATACAAGAGTACATTACAAATATACGTATTATAACAATAATATGTATATTAAGTAATTTACAAAGAATAACGTTTTCATAACTGTTTTAAGAAACCTGGTTTCTACCGGGTCCCGGGATTTTTTTCGGCGCACCCTGGTTGGTGATTTTAATAATATATCTGTAGAGACAAAGATAAAAACACATATTAGAAAAACATTTTATATTTATACAAGAGTACATTACAAGTATACGATATTAGTGTTATAAATGCAGATAGTGTAATAAATTATAATTTAACTTTAAAATTATAGAAGTGATTTTTCTTTTTTTTTTTTGTATTTCTGTAATAATATCGCTAGCAAATAAACCTTTGAAAGTGAAAATGTTACAAAATTTTCTAGTTAATTTCTGAAAAAAACTCATATACAACTCAAAAAACATTTTATTGAGACAAATTATACTTTTCAGATAAGTAATTAGTACAGCATTCAATCCCTGCTGCATCAGGGTTAATTACTTCAAATTTATTTTTCGCTTTTGCCATTTTAAGTTCTCCTCTATAATTTATAATGAAGAAGTGTTCAGCTTGAAACGGTAGAATTAAAGAAATCTCCTAAACGAGATAGTCTGAATAGACTCCATCAATGGTTTAACCGTAACCTTCAAAACCATGCTGAGTACCGGGTAATTAATGCACCATTGACATATACGGTCATAACTGCAGAAGCACTTCCACAAAGTTATATTTAAAAATTGCTAAAAACCTAGGAGTTTCTTCCTGGTTTAACAGATTTTGTCTGTTCGGTGCTGAGTATAAATCAAAACACACTATTCAAGATGAGGATATCAATGAACATGATTTAAAAGATATTTATTTTACATTTATTGAACTGTCAAAATTTCCAAAAACGAAGGAAGATCAGCTCTCAAATATAGTTGAAAAATGGATTTACTTCTTCAAGTATGCAGATGAAATTACAACTACTCATTGCATAATTCATCATTTTAGTAATAATCACAAACATTAAAACAGTTAAAACACGCAAAAATCGTCTAACGGATATGACTTTCGCATAAGCAAATACTGTACAGTGTACAGCATCCATATCAGATTTGCAATACAGGTGACGTCATGCACGTAACTGACCAATTTAGCAACACTAATCTGACATAATGCATATGTTTTGCCCACAAAAAACGCACAACGGCACACTGTTCTATCGTGGTACATGTACTCGGGTACCCAGTGTGACTGTACATGTGCCATCTTGTACAGTCATGCGCAGAATGATCATTGTGCGTCACAATAAAACTAGATAGTGCTGCTATTTAGCGGTGAGAGTTTCCCACACTTAATTAAAAAATGAAGTTTGCAACTTCGATTTGTAACTTACTTATTGAATTACCCTTGTATAACACCTAGGATTTTTATTGTTTAATGTTTAATTTTTAACTGAATCTTTTATGACAAACATATCATTACATTATCAAATTAAACATTAAAGACAAGTAAAGCTATAAAAGTTTATACTAAACTAGCTGTCTTGCTCAATACTGCCTGGGCAATATTTAAATTCAATTAATTTACATATAATCAGTATAGGAATAATAACTTAAGTACTGTATATCACATGATATGTTTCTATCCAATACATAAGATTTCAAATATTTTTAAAATCTAATGCATGTAGGATTAACATAAAATTTAATCTGGATATTGAAAAATTATCAATACAAAATAATTAAATTTATACAGTATAAATTTTGTATTAATAAATAAATATGGTATATTATTTTTAAGTTTTCAATAAAACAATTATCTCATGTGATTTCTTTATTGATAAATAAATGTTTTATTAAATTTTATTTCTAATAGCCTATAAAAACAAACATTTAATTTGAATTTGGCATTCAACAAAAATGTTTTATATATCTAAACTCTTTTACTGATTTCATTAAAAACTAGAAATAATGCAAGTCATATGTTATTGTTTTAACACAGCATCATCTAGTCATACTTAAAATTACAGAACAAAAGAAACATAAGAAACAGTATTCTTCAGAGAACAGATGAATCAAAAATGGCAATAAAATGATATATCTATAGTAATATTGAATTCTATAACATAATCCTAAATAACTGTTTTAGATTTTAAATGAAAAAGATGCATTACATTTATACTAAAATAAAATATAAAACTTTTATATATGTATTTAAATTATATAGATAAAGTTTGTATTAAAACAATCACAATTGAAAATACAGTTTGAATTTGAGTGATCAAATGTAATATTGATTTGTTTTTATTCTAGCTGTATGAGAATGAATAATCTAGTTCACAATATATATTAATAATCATTAATTTATTTATAATATTTTTCTTTCTTTCTTCATTAAACTCTAAAAAATTATTTAAGTATTTAAGATAGATTAAATAATTTTTTGCATAGTATATAATTTTAGTCATTAAATTCAATGTAATTTTAATGTTAAAATTTATGCATTTATGCTATTAGTCAAAATAATATGCTAAAATGATAATGAACAGAGCCAACAATATGTCGTCCTTGCTTTAGAAATTTTTTGAATTTTAATCAACATAAACAAAAATCAAATATTTGTATTACTGAATTTTTTGGTAAACTAATTGAATCTTGTGTAAAAAGTTAACATTGTAGCAGATGAAGAGGATCAAAACTCAAAATGTTTTTAATTTTTGAATAATAAAAATATTTATGAATAAAGCTTACCTTAAGTGCTTAAATAATTTGAGAGTTTACATATAATAAGTATTTACATGTATATAAAACAAACACAAACACACAGTCTGATAAATAACTGGATTGATGCAAAAAATGGAAGAATGGCCATATTGGTATAAATCTGTTTTTTATTTGAAATATGTTTCTTCTGCATCAATATAATATTGGGAATGATCAAATAAAGAGTGAAAGATTTTTGATACTCTGATTTTGGATCAAGTATCCTTGTCATGGTGACTTGATTACTTCATTATCATCATATGAGGTTCCTTTCATTGGCATTTTCAGTTTCAGAAACAAAAAATAGTTGCACAATGCTAAATTTGGAGAATAAGGTGAATCATCTAGAATACACACACACTTGTTTTTGAATCAGAAACTGATGATGATGGTAATCTTGTGCATTGGTGCATTGTTATGAAAGAAAAACTATTTGCCAAGCTCTTTGTTTTTGCATCTTGATTTATTTCCACAAATGCTGTAAAAAATCCAAATAAAATTCATCAGTGATTGTTTGATTCTCTGGAACAAATTCCAATGAATAATGCCTTTTGAATCATAAAAACAAATGAGCATTATTTTTATTCATGATTTTTGAAAGTACAATTCAGTCTTGGTGAGCTAGATAACTTCTACTTAACATTATGCTGCTTAGTTGATGGATCATACTGGAAATACCAGTATATCTCATCACCAATCACTATCAAATCAAAAAATTTTTGTTTCTCCAAGCCATTCAGTGTCTAAGTGATTTGATGTACTTGAAACACGATTTTGTAAAATCAAGCATCCACTGTACTAAGTTTTTTAAAAATTATGATTTTTTTAAAAACATGAAACACGATTTTGTAAAATCAAGCATCCACTGTACTAAGTTTTTTAAAAATTATGATGATTTTTTTAAAAATATTATCCAATTTTCTTTACTCATACCTTATTTTATTTATAACACTTGACACTATCAAAAAATGCCAAACATTTCATTGGATGGCTAAGATTTCATATAGAAAAATCGTGTTTTCTCTGATCTCATATAATGAACGAAAAGTTATAAAAGAAATAAAATTTGGAAAACATTTTTACATCTTTAGAAAGATAACAAAAAACGTAATGAATTACAAAATTATCAAAAAATTTAAATGAAAATTAAGCGAAATTTCATTTTTTTAATTTTTACGAATTAATTAGGTTTAATTTGTAAACAATCGCAGATCATTAACATTGAATCTCCACGAATCGAATAAAGGGGCTGATATTTCAATAAAAATTTGAGTTATCAAGAGTTGATTTATATTTATAATTTTGTATCCTACTCATTATCTACAGGGGGCAAATGTTCTGGGGGCAAAATGTGCTGGGGATGAAAAGTGCTGGAGGCGAATTATTACAAAATTATCAAAAAATTTAAATGAAAATTAAGCGAAATTTCATTTTTTTAATTTTTACGAATTAATTAGGTTTAATTTGTAAACCATCGCAGATCATTAACATCGAATCTCCACGAATCGAATAAAGGGGCTGATATTTCAATAAAAATTTGAGTTATCAAGAGTTGATTTATATTTATAATTTTGTATCCTACTCATTATCTACAGGGGGCAAATGTTCTGGGGGCGAAATATGCTGAGGATGAAAAGTGCTGGAGGCGAATTGTGGGAGATGAAATGCGAGGGGCCACTTTTTCATGAACCATGTATATGTATGCAGTGAAGAAGATTCATACATTGAACTGAAAATTAATGAATAATCAAAATAAAAAACTTATATTAAAAAATTATATATTTACAAATATTTAACAACTTTGATAATTATAACTTTTACATTGAGCTCCTTCCAAAAATTACACTGATCAAACTAGACTATTACAGATGAATTTTCAAAGAAACTTCAGGGAATCCCTTGATTAGTGCAGGTTTGAATAATGCAGTTTTGATTAGTGTGCTAAAAAAATTGAGAATATCCCTTGATATATGTGTGCAGACTTGATTAGTGCACTTCAACAAGTGTGATTTTTTTTTTGCAAACCCTTTGAAGCATTGGCAACTGAATCTTGAGGATTGTAGTCTACATGATGAGAGCATTGCAAAAAATTTATTTTATTTATTTATTTATTTATTTTTAATTCTGTTAATATTATGACTTTTGCCATGTAATTGCTATATTTTAAATTCGTTTGTAATTTTATTTATTAATAAATTTAACATGAAAGGCAACTACCTAATAATAGCCATTACCATATTATATAGCCAGCCCTGCCTTCAGTTCCTCTCCAGTACTTGATATCTATGGATGTGTAATTATTTTTTACAAAATTTATGTAATTTTGTAAAAAATAATTTTTTTTTGTGAAAAATAAATTTTAGTTCTTACTATAAATTTATAAATACCTATACATATTCCTCAATGATTTAAAATAGATGTAATGCAATATAGATATATTTTTTCCCCTTTCTCAAAACATATGTTTATAATTTTGATATTTTTCAGGATTCATAGTAATTATTCCCATTGTTTTTTAATTTGATTAGTGCAGTTTTGATATATGTGGTGTATTGCGAGAATTTATTAACTGCACTAATCAAGGGATTCCTGTATATATTTATCTGGTGCAGTTTCTGAGATAAACACTGGAAAATTAAAAATTATTGCAAGAAAAAGACTGTTTTTATATTATTAAATTTACATCTTATATAAAAAATAAAAAGCAATTATGATTTATTTCCAAGAAATAACTGAACTGTTTATTCCATTTCAAATAATGAATATTAAATGATTACACTAGTTAAAATCTTATTCAAATTGAAATTTTAATATAATCATTTAAATTTTGACAAAGTCTATATTACCGACAATGTAGATCAGCTCCACCAAGTTCTTCTTCTGTGACTATTTCACCAGTAGCTGCTTTAACTAAAGGTGGCCCAGCAAGAAAAATAGTTCCAATTTTGTTTACAATTATTGCTTCTTCTGCCATTGTAGGTGCATATGCTCCACCAGCAGTACTATTACCACATACAAGAGCAATCTATTATATAAATTTGTAATATATTATAATAAAAATACTTTTCATAAACTAATTATATAAAATTAGTATATAAATATATTTTTATTTATGGTTATTCATTTTAATTTGAGTGTTGATATATGTAATTACCAATAAATATACATATAATGATTACTTAATAATTTGAAAGAAAAGAAACATTTGAAATTATCAAAGTTTTGACTTATAAAATTATTTTTTCTATTTTAGTATTAAATAAAAAACTAATATTAGAAATAAAATTACTTTCATTAAATAGTTTTGAAAAAATATTACGTGTGTTTGTATTCAGGAACTTTATAATGACCTATCCAGTATAATGGAAATTTTCTGATATTCACTGACAAATTTTTTATGCTTAATGTATGAAATTTACAGACAAAAATCTCAAATTTTTATAAATGAAAAAATATTTGATTTCAAAGAATTGTTTTCTTAAGATAAGGCTAATGTTTCTTCTGTTTCTAACTTGAGGTCTCAGGAAAACCACTTTTTTTATATAATTAATCTATGTAGATCATAACAAAATGAGGCAATGGTCCCATTCATTAACTATCTAACATAGTCATTTTCAACCTTTTTTCTGTTGAGGAACACATTTTAATATTTTAAAATTTGAAACACACCTAAGTATTTTAAATAATAATATAGGATTTAACAACGAATTTTTATTAACAGATTATTGTATTTATTTTTATTGCATTCAGATTACGTCAAATTCTTATTAAGTTACAGCGCCACCTGCGGATTTTATCTTTCTAGAGAAACTATAATATGAATTTAATTTTATTCCTTAATTTTTAGATTTTGAATAACGATAACAAATTTTGGCTGTCGCAGAAATTCGATAGTTAGATCTTTCTAAGTGGATATCCCTTTTGCAGTCGAACCACTGCAAAAGAGATATCCAGCCAACAATGTATTAATATTATATATGATTCATACAATTACATATTATTCATTTTTAATTTTTCGCGGCACACTTTCAAAGGTTTGGCGGCACACTAATGTGCCGCGGCACAGCGGTTGAGAACCACTGGAGTAGCCTATATGTATGTAAAAATTTATTTATATTGCTAATAGATGGCGATAAGTGTAATCTGTGTTGTTTAACACAAGTTAGCACTATTTACTGTATTGTCACTATTTATATTAATAATACACTATTTGTATGTTATTAATATAAATGAAATTCCATCTTATAGGATTAAACGATTCTATAATATTAAAGAATGCGGTGTCGAGGTGATCTCGAAGCCGCATCTTTCCATACCTTTAATACTATAGAATCAAATATTTTTAATGTCATAATGTCACAGAAGGTGGCATGAAAACAATTTAAATGCACAATATTATTATAAATATATAAATTTAAAATAAAATTAATTTTCAACCCATTTTTCTACTTTAATATGTTATAAAAATAAAAATGATGAATATCAATTTTCTTTAACTAGTTTGTAGTTTGGATAACAGTCACTGAATTACTAACAAAATTTTACAATAAATTAATTACATTTTAGAATTACGATCAAAATATAAAGTAATATTTTATTATGAAGAATTATTTAGAAATGCATCATCAATAAATTTAAATTAAGTGAATTTAAAAATAACTTCGATTAATTTTATAATTTAATTCAAATCAGTTTTCTTAATATTGAATTGGATTAATATTTTGATTAATAAACCATCAATATCTATACTTTTAACTCTTTTTACTTTATTCTTTGGTACACGATATTGACGCCATTATTACAGAAAATGGCGTTAATATCAACAGCAAGCGATTATTTATTTTCGAAGGTATTATAATACAAAAAATTCGCTTTATTTCATTATCTTCATTACAAAACGTGGTACGTACTGGGAAAATACTGGTAACGTTCCGAGAACTTTTCGCTTTACGAGAGAAACAGGAAGTCATTATCTAACGTAGTCCGCAATAGTTGGTTTAAAAAATTATACAATATTAATGACTTAAATAATAATAATAATAATTACTTTTAAATAAATAACTCTAAACTTTAACAGTTTATTAAATAAATTGATATCATTTAATGTACAGTATATACGAATTTTAAAATTTTTATTTTGCTTACCTCTTACTCATCCAAAATGAACTAGTCAAAACTCGCACTATGAAAAGACATTACTCATTCATGTATGAAAAATCATTTAGAGCACTAGCACAGCAAATAAGATCTTGATGTATATTAATGAATTCATATATGAGAGTTCAAAATTAACACGTATATTGTCTTATTCGCACTTCAGTTGTAGTTCACATTTTGATCAATATTTGGAAGTTAATGTGGTTAATATTATTGTTCGGCAGTTCAAATTTTAGTCCATATCCTAGAAGTAAGTAAACTGTAATTGCTTTAAACGCTATTTTTAATACATGATTCTATGATCTACTAGCGATGAATGATTTAACTTGTTCTGTTAAAAGTTTTGAAAAATAGTCTTTCCTCGATTTTATTAAAAGAAAAAAGGTAACAGTAGCAGGTGAGCATCGTTACTTGTAAAATCAAATTATTAATAAAATAATATTAGTAATAGTATTATAATAACTGAATGCTATTCATTGAAGAAATCATTTACATTTGTAGGTGTTTTGTTTAAAATGGCGTCAAATTTTCAAAATTTAGAAGCAGATCATGTGCAATATTGTGAATTGTGTTTAGATCTTCTCAGTAAATCGAAATATTTTTCTTGCCCTATTTTGTGTGATAAATGCAAAGCAAGTAATGCAGATCTCATATCGTTAATGAAAATTTCCGAAAATGAACCGGGATTTAACATGAAAGATCTTCTAAGATATGTCATAAATATCACAGAAGAAACAGATAACTTCAAATCAATCAAAAATATGGATAATGAATATCCAAAAAATATCGAGTGTAAGTTATGTAACGACAAAAGCAATGCTTGCAGCTATTGTACAGAATGCGAAGATCTTCTGTGCAAAAGTTGTGAATGGGCTCATAAACGAGTTTCTCTCACTAAACATCACATTATTGTCGATATTGCAAAATATCCTGATATAAAGTATCAGGAAAATAACAGTTTATCGTCTCAACAAATTTCAAGTGCCCACTCATCCACTTTATGCGAAAAACACAAGAATAGTAATGAGTATTTTTATTGTCAAGAATGCAGAAAGCATTTTTGTAAAGAATGCAGTATTAAAGTACATGAGAATCATAGTTTTATCGGGATGGAAGAAGAAATACGCCATTCGAAAACTGACATAATTATGAAATTGAAAGAATTGAAAATTAAAATTGATAGCATAAAGGAGTGTGAAAATATAATAAAACGTATGCTGCAACGTATCAATTTAGAAGCAGAAAATCAATCACATATCATTCGTGCAACATTCAAGAGATATATCACGGCACTGAAAGAAAACGAGAGACACTTACTTCATCGTGTTGAGAAAATAAGACAAATCAAAGTGAGTAATAATCAGTTATATAAGAATGAATTAATCGCTCAGTCAGTAAGATCGAAAAAGTTATTAGATTTAAAAGAAAACGACTCAGAAAATTCATTTATTATGACAAACGAATTGTTAAATTATTTTAACGTTATCAGAAATAGTTATTATAATATTGAGAATATGAGTGAAAATGATGAAATTATCTTTATATCGCCTGATGCTTCTTTACTTACTGCAATTAATCGTTCAGGTTTTATTACTAGTAATTCTTCTCCTCCTCAATGTACCGCATCTGGTGTCGGTATGTCAAGAGCATTTTGTAATCGTGTAGCTCATTTCACAGTTCACACCAAAAATCATTTGGGCGAAGACATGCTCGTGGGTGGTGAACATGTTGAGGCGACAATTCAAACTCAGTCAAATGTAGTCTCTAAAGCACATGTTAGGGATTGTAATGACGGAAAATATATAATTTCATATTGCTCTGAAACAGAAGGCCAATGTTTGATTTCAGTTAGAATACGAGACATTCATATTAACCAGAGTCCATTTACTGTAACTGTCACGCCTTACAGAGATTATAAATCGCTTGGGAATGTTTTGTTTATGTTCGGTAAAGAAGGAGAAAAAGACGGACAATTTTGCAATCCTTGGGGTGTGTGCTGTGATAACGATAGCCATATAATAATAACAGATTGTAGAAATAATCGAATTCAAGTTTTTAATCCGGATGGAAGCTTTAAGCACAAGTTTGGAACTCTCGGTTCTCAACCAGGAGAATTAAAGAGACCGACAGGAATATCTGTAGATTGTCAAAATCGTATCATTGTTGCCGATAAAGATAATCATCGTATTCAAATATTTAGTTTAGAAGGGAAATTCATATTAACATTTGGAGAATACGGTGAAGAAGATGGAATGTTTAAATATCCTTGGGATGTCGCAGTTAATAGCGAATGTAAAATTTTGGTATCTGATAGTAAGAATCATCGAATTCAATTATTTGATTCGAATGGTACATTTCTTAATAAATATGGATACGAAGGATCATTAAAGAAATATTTTGATTATCCAAGAGGAGTTACTTTTCGACGTGAAGATAACGTGCTAGTCACAGATTTTAACAATCATCGTATTGTATATATTAATCCTAGTTTTGAATATTCACGCTTTTTAGGATGTCGGGGAGATGGTGACAGGCAGTTTTTCAGACCTCAAGGAATATTAGTGGATACAGAAGATAACATCATAGTTGCTGATTCGAGAAATCAGTGCATTAAAATTTTCAATATAAATGGTAAGTTTATACATAAGTTTGGAACCTCTGGTAATAAACCAGGACAGATGAATCATCCTTCGGGAATTTGTCTCTCGCCAGATGGATTGATCATTGTTGTTGATTTCAAAAATAACCGGGTTCAAGTATTCTAAAAAATTCTTGTTAGTTTTTCTCCTATTAATGCATTAGCATTAATAGAAAGGAAAATAATATAATGATGAAATTATGTCAAAATTCGTAAAGAATTCAACATTATCTGAGCATTTTTTCTTTTTAATATTATTTTAGTCATTGATTTCTACAATTTTAGACAAATGTGATAATTCTCAGTGAAAATTATCAATATTTTTACATATTTAAATTCTTATCTGTAAATATATATATTGCCAGAGAAGTCCAATTTAAACTGATCCAATTTTGCAAACAATCCATGAAAATACAAAAAGAAAATCATATAGAATCAACATTACGAATACTGATTTACAGAAGGTGTATCCCCTTTTTCAATAATGATTTTCACGAGTAATAATAACCTTTTTTTTATTAATTTTGTAGAATATCTTCATGAAATGTTAACATTAATTATAAAAAATATTCTGATAAAATAAATATAAAATTTCTTTTTAATAAAAAGATCTATATAATTTTTTATTTAAGAAAAAAGTACTATTATTGTATAAGCTATGAGATTTGCTCAAAATGATATCCTATGCTAATAATTATATGTATATAGGATGCTTTTGGATATTTTTGGTTTAATACTGTATTGTTTTTATTTAAAGAAAATTTGATTATTTCAAACAAGTTTTCGAAATATCAAATCAAAATTTCCGATAAAATTTTTTGTAAATAAAATTTGGCTTAATCGTTTTATGCCTAGAAATCAGCTTTTTGTCACTAAACATATGTTTGAGTTATATTTTTGATGTGTTGGGCATCAGGAAAAGATTTTTTTCTTTCTTGAAGATAATTATTTGTTTGTATGCAAAGTTTTTACAGAGAAATTATTTGCAGCGGAGAAAATTTTGTTCTTTGCACTAAAATTCAGGAACATCTATTTAATTAATTAAACTTATAACAGAAAATAAATCCATTTTTGTCTTTAAAAATAGAGAGTTTCTCATAAACAAAGGAAAATTTCTTTGTGAAATTTTATAGTTAAAAAATTATTATTTTTAATTGGTCTTTTAAATTATAGGTCTTTTTTATAAGAACAATTATGACGTTTAATTTGTTTTATAATTAAGAAGAGAGGGACACCCAAGTGACTTTTTTGTAGGATGTACACAGATAAATAAATTGTAAAATTATCCAAATATTGATCTGATGTTCTATAAATTCAGTTCAAATTTAGTAAAAATTTTAATCAGTAAAACTTCGTAAAAATTGCTTCGTTAAACGTGCTTCAAATTTAAGTAATAAATGTGCATTCTAACTCATTGAATTATTTTATAATATAAAATAGCATTGACTAAATTGTAATCGCAGTACTAAAATAAATCAGTTATTTTCTTAAGAAAACATTATAAAACTGATCTATAAAGAGAAAAAATATATAACTGAAAACTCTTTGTATATTATTTATATATAAATCTATGTACAGTAGATTTCCTCTTATTCGGTATCGCTTTAACCCACCACATTTTCATGGAGCTATTAAGTAGAGATAAAAATGAAAAAAGAATAAGACATTGGAAATTTGAAAGAAAACGCTTGAAATTGCCATAGATTTCCTCTTATTCGGTATCGCTTTAACCCACCACATTTTCATGGAGCTATTAAGTTGAGATAAAAATGAAAAAAGAATAAGACATTGGAAATTTGAAAGGAAACGCTTGAAATTGTCATAAAATATATTGAACAGATAGATAATTCATCTGTCGTTAATATAATTATTATAAAAATATGTGTTTTTGCTTTAAAAACGAACTTTAATTGGAAAGACAAATGAATATAACAGATTTTTTTTTATTTAAGAAAATGTTTAATAAATATTTTTATATAACATATAGGCCTATATTTATTTAAATTACCACTTATGTTATTTTGCATATGTTTTCGGATTAAATGGTCATTCGTTTATTCGTCCTGTGATTCGACCCAATAAAAATATATTGATCGGGAGTTTACTGTAATTATGAAAAATTTCCGAAAAAGAGTTCCAGCAGAATAAATAATTTCGTTATTATTATTTAAAAGTTTCATCGTCCGAAATTATGTACCAAAAATAAAAATCAAAAATGAATAACAGTATTTCCTTAATGACCATTAATATTGTGAAAATTTTAACTTTATATTATTCTAATTTCTTTGTGTATTAATTTGGAAAAATAGTTTTAAAAATACCTAAATTAACTTTTTAACAAAATAGGCTTACTATTAAAAAATTCAATTAAGGATTTTTTTGGTGCGTGTATGTGTTTCAATCTGATTACTGTAAAAATAGTTTTAAAAATACCTAAATTAACTTTTTAACAAAATAGGCTTACTATTAAAAATTTCAATTAAGGATTTTTTTGGTGCGTGTAGGCCTATGTGTTTCTATCTGATTACTCTTATTTGTGTATGGATATATCTAAGTACAGTGTTTAATTCTTCCTATTCAACTTATTGTTAATACAACGATATCTTTTTATTTATTTAATTATTTGCTTATATATGCTGACATTTTCTTAAATATTTTTACATTTAATTCATGTCATTCTAAAATTAAATGGCACTTTTATTTAATTAATAATAATTTCTGCAAATATTCATTGTCTTAAATATGAATGCACTTCTTTCAAATTGTATAATAACCTAATGCCTTTTTTATATGAAACTTCTCAATATTACACCTTTGAATTATAAATCAAAATTATTCTGATATCAGTCATTCCATTTGTAAAAATCATCGTCATCGTGACACTTCGTATAGAGAAATTTAAATAATATAGTGATTGCATCTACACTTTTTAAGGTGTTTTTTCTCTGTGATGGCTATAATAAATATTAGTGTAATTTATGTATGAATCTGAATATTATGCATCTATCAAAATTTATTGGACAGTAAAATCCTATAGGATTTCTTAAGGAATTGTGAAACATTGAAGCTTTGGAATGCAATATAATGAACGATTTTTGGATATTTGTTTATGTAATTTAACTAAATAAATATTCTTTTAATAATTTGCCATTTTCATTAATGTCTAATAAGTTTTGGAATCAATTAACTTTATAATAAGTTAATTGATTCCAAAACAATTCCAATTATAAGGAAAAATATACGAAATAGTTTGAAAATCTTTCATTAGAATTTGTTTTTTCCGGTGTGTTCAATATATATACGTCATGCCGATTCTATAAACAACTGTTCATCATTACTAACGAATAAAGTAAATATGCAAATCATCTCTACAAGAATCATTTTCTTCAAAAACAAATTTTTTTCGGAAACTGGAAACAGTATATTTATTAACTTGACTCAAAATCAATGAATGAAAAGTGTAGAATATATTTAATTCATTACTGATTATCATATCTAATGGTAATGATAATTAAATAAATGATAATTATATATTATAATATATTATTCAATAATTAGCTTAATTGTTATATTATAAAAAGCAATTAAATATTCGAATGTTTATAATTTATTTTTTAGACTTTTTTTGATAAGTAAAGCTATTAAAAATCTTGCAACATATATAAAAATTTTGGCTATTAAAATTTTATAGAATTCACTTTATATTGTATTCTGAATTGGTAACAGTATCCATTAATTGAGTATGTATCAACCAAATTACTAATGGCTATGTATATATTTATACAGCTATGAAAGTGTCATGGATATCAATCACTATAATCTGAAAGATATAATTAACGTGATCAGTATATCAATTAAAAATAATTCTAAAATTATCGCATTTTCTGGCATACGCAAACGTACAATAAGGAGAAATTTTGCAGAATGAATCCAGTAAAATTTGATGTATGGAAAACCCATGAATTTATAGTAATATTTAATATTATTATTCAATAGTAGTAGTATTTCGTAGTCAGCAGATCCATAATGTTAAGAATTATGACGAAAAATCAAGTGCGAAAACAGAAAAAAATCTGATTCATATACAGCAGACTCTCTGTTAATCGGCCCCTATTAAGTCGGATCTCAGATTGAATAAACGAATGGAGGATTAATCCGAAAACAGGTGCAAAATATCATTTATAGGTTGTAAATAAATGAATATCTATATATTATTTTTTTTATAATTTATTTAATTTGTAATCTATAAATTTTATCTAAATAGCATTTTAAATTGAAAAATCAGTAATATTCATTGGTCATGATGATTTAAGTTAGTTTTCTGAAGCAAAATCACGAAATCACGCAAATTTGTGGTAGGAATTATTTAAATAACAGCCGAAATATCTTGATATTCGATTTATCTTATCATAATTTCAAGCATTTTCTTTACTTTCGAATGATTTATTCTTTTTCGATTTTATTTCTGCTTATAACTCGACGAAAATGTGGCCGGTTAAAGTAAAACCAGTAAAAGATAAGAGGGATCTACTGTACTTTGTTCATTTTGGAATGGAAAGGATCAATATAATCCTTAAAACACTTAATATATAAATACATTAATTTTATTATATGATTGTAATGCAGTATTTATTTATGTGCAATATTTATGTACTATATGATAAAATACAGTATTTACTTATCTGTGTTAATTTATATAAAATCATTTATCAGACATCACACTATGCAATCTATTTGTAGAATTAACTATATTGTAAGTGAACTCGCATTTACTAATAGATTCACGGAAATCATAAATCAATGCCTTCTGCATTGATTTATGATTTCTGTAAAAATCTATTAGTAAGTGCGAGTTCTCTATCCAAATTTCAGAAAAGAAAATACAGTATTACCATTTCTTGGCATTATATTTAAAAACTAAATAAGTTTTTTAAAAAGTTGAAAATTTTTTAACAAATTCAATATAAAAAAGTTTTTAAACAAAATCTGAAATTTCATAAGGCAGTGACTATGAAATTTGACTAATATTAAAAGAAGGAGATCCATATTTTGGAGTGCATGATCTATTATAGGCCTAATGGTCTGCAAATTGTGGCATTTGCATCATTAAGAGGTAAGAAATATTCAGAAATGAGCATTTTTTTCTCGTCTGTTGTATATGGTGTCTACTATTTTTCGAAGGCCGGATGGCAGCGTGGTAAAGCTTTGGCTTACCATTCTGGAGGATCCAGATTTAAATCCAAGTCCTATACTTCCAATTTTTCAGGAGGAATCCGGGTCTGGCTCGTTGAATCCCATCCTTCAACCATCAGGTCGATCCCATCATGGGTTTTAGTCAGCCTATGATGGGTTCTATAAGCAGTCGCCAGGTAAAGCTTTGGCTTACCATTCTGGAGGATCCAGATTTAAATCCAAGTCCTATACTTCCAGTTTTTCAGGAGGGATCCGGGTCTGGCTCGTTGAATCCCATACTTCAACCATCAGGTCGATCCCATTATGGGTTTTAGTCAGCCTATGATGGGTTCTATAAGCAGTCGCCGCCAGATACAGAATATCCCATGTATAGGATATGGAGGCTTAATCAAAACTAACCTAACCTACTGTTTTTCTTTACTGATAAAAAGATTACACGATTAAAAGTTTGGATACAACTATTCTATTATATATTGTGCGTTTAAATTGTATTTTTTTCGACATTAAAATTTTGATTCTTATGTAAGATCTGAACCAAATTAATAATACTTGATTACATATTAATTAAAATCAAACTAAACCAACTTTGCAAATTAATTTTAATGATGTCAAATTGAACATAAAATCAGATTATACTATATACAAATCTTTTTATTTTTAAAAGCATAATAATTACATATAATTGTAGGTTTCTAAATTGTTACAACATTATTTTAAATCTTGGAAATGACGGTTTTGAAAGTATCATCTTGAATCGAGAAACGTTTATTCTAGAAATTAAATATATATAAAAGATTTAATTAAATTTATTTTTGCGTAAAGTTATAAAATAAATAAGAATTTTAAATCAAGTTAGTCAGCAATGATTGATTAAATTTTTTACATATAAACAATGAAGTATCATCTTTTAGTATTCATTAATATTATATATACACGCGCTCTTATAGTTACGAACATGAAATTTCATTTTCAAATTTCACGAAATTTCAAAAACTCTTCGATAATTTTAAACAATATGATAACAGAACGCCCAAGCAATCAATATTATGTAAAATTACACAGTTAATTATCCTACTATGATCAAAATGGCGGCGATTACGTAAAAAACCTCGCTTTATGATAGGAACTTTTCGTTCAAATTTGTGAAATAAGAAACTTCTAATTGGTACAATTGCAAAATATTACAGAATACATTATGTAAAAATATTTCAGTAGTTTTTGGAACCAAATAACAATAGTATCTGAGTTATGACCAACCGAATTATGAACAAAATCTACATATTGAATTATGTTCGTAAATAGATGAGAGTGTGTATGTTCATGCAATAACAGCCATGTAGATGTACTATGAACAAAATCTACATATTGAATTATGTTCGTAAATAGATGAGAGTGTGTATGTTCATATATATATATAACAACCATGTAGATGTAGATGTAGGAAGGAGGCTTTCTCAGCCCTAGCACTGCGACCACCAAAGGTTTATTATGACTCCCGACAGAATCATCCCAGAAGAAGTCTTGTCTTAACCACGAAAGACAGTATCTTCCTCGATGGTACTACAGCAAGGTCTTCTGGTGTAAGAAAATACGACCCGAGAAGATCATATCTTAGCCATGAAAGAGCCACACATTCACACAAAATGTGAAGAGGAGTTTCATCCTCATCCAGACATCTTCTAAAAGTAGAACTATTAGCCATCCCAATTAAATGAAGATGTCTTCTAAGATGACAGTGCCCTGTAAGGAGCCCTGTAACAATCCTAGCTTCATTTTTATGCAGTGAGACCAACTCTTTAGTTCTCTGTGCAAACCCAAAATGAGAGCTTTCCTAAGACCTAAGTAATCCCAATTAAATGAAGATGTCTTCTAAGATGACAGTGCCCTGTAACAATCCTAGCTTCATTTTTTATGCAGTGAGACCAACTCTTTAGTTCTCTGTACAGAGAAACCCAAAATGAGAGCTTTCCTAAGACTTAAGTACCTAAGACCAGGAGTAGACCTCCAGTAAATGAGATGCTGGGCTGTCAACCAGCCCCTGACAACCCGTCCAAACGCATAAGATCCGATGCCCAGGACAGGCTCAGGTCCAATAAAGGAACGAGAAGCCCTTCCTTGGCAAGCAACCTATCAGCAACCTCATTGCCCTCAATCCCTTTCTGTCCCAGTGCCCAAACAAGTCCTAAGTACCTAAGACCAGGAATAGACCTCCAGTAAATGAGATGCTGGGCTGTCAACCAGCCCCTGACAATCCGTCCAAACGCATAAGACCCGATGCCCAGGACAGGCTCAGGTCCAATAAAGGAACGAGAAGCCCTTCCTTGGCAAGCAACCTATCAGCAACCTCATTGCCCTCAATCCCTTTCTGTCCCAGTGCCCAAACAAGCACCCTGTTTCTGGTAGCCAGTTCCTCAATGAGAAGACAACATTTCCATACAAGCTGAGAAGCAAAGCTGGAACTATCAAATGCTTTAAGAGCAGCCTGACTATCAGATAGGATATAAATGTGTTTCCTAACATATCTCCTATTAAGAGTAATTCTAACACATGCAGAAATAGCAAAAATTTCTGTCTGAAAGACATATAGCAGCAATGATATATATATATATATATATATATTTAGGGCTCAAAATAATTCACAACCATTAGTATTATTCATTACATATTTTTTCAATTTGTGAATATTAAACCATTGCACAAAAATTAAATATGTACTAGTAAGTAGATAGTTTACTATTTTAACTCCAAATTTTGCAATTGGGTAACTTTTAGATCACATCCGATTGTTTTTGGTTTTTTTTTTTAATTCAAAAATCTAAAAGCAGTGTGTTTAATCGATTATATTGTTTTAAAATTATTGTCTTTGTTATTATATTTAAATTATTTTAAATAATTTATTTCTGTGATTCAAAATACTGAAAGAAGAATAAAACATTATACAAATTAGATGCTTAATGTTTTAATTAATTAAATTGTAAGTTATCTTACTTAAAAGTTTGCACGATTAATTGTAAGCCCACTTAATATTAACATCTTCTGCCATGAAAACTTTAGTTAAAATAAAATAATAAATAGAATTATTTAAAATAATTAATAACTAAGATTTAATATGTAATTCTATTTTCTATTAAAACAGCCTTTTTCAAAGCTTTTTAAATGTAATTATTAAATCCTTAATTTTCGGCAGTTGTTTTCAGTTTCTAATGTTATGAAAGTGGTTTATATGAAAAATATTTCCAATAAGTTTGACGGGATATTCAGAAATCTTTCTCATATGAACAAATACTGTAAAAAATATTTTTACGCCCAAATGTATTAGTAACCTAAATTCTATCCTATCAGCAGACTTAGATGTTCAGAGGTCCGAATCTCTATTATTAAATAAGTTAACATATATTTTTGTAAACAGAAATGTAATAACTTGATATTTGTGGTAAAAGTTTAATTCGCTTACTAGGAAGAAAGTAGATATTTGACTATCTTATTACAGAACTGAGAATTTAAATCATGTTTTTTTAGCCTACTTTCCGAAGGAAATGGAAAATTATAAGATAGTGCTCATGTCTGATATCTGCGTCTAACTTTTGAATCAATTAATATATTTCCATGAAATTTTATAGCGAAGATCTACTATTAATGGTCACTTCGACGTCACATAATTTAATCCTACAGGATTACATTTAATTTTTATCAACATTTTATTTTATGTTTTTGATAATAAATGGTGCTAACTGTTAGCGGTGCAGAGTAACATATTGCTTCCCTAACGTTAATAGCTATCACAATGACATCATAGGCAGATTGGTATGACTTCACTTTTAGTTAACAATGGATAATTCCATTCCATAAAGTTACAATGGTTCAAAATACTGGCAGTAATTTGTGATATCATGATGACGTAACAATGAGCGCCATCACGTTGCTCTTTACGATGATATGTCGTGATCAAGTTCCTTGATCGTGACATCTACAAAGTATGTTGATTAAATCAATGTTAAAAAGCTAATGAATTCCAAACACTAACTTGTAAGTAAATATAAAATACGTAACTCATCCGAAAGTGGATGATTTTATAGTCTGTTCAGCCTAACCTTGTGCATGACCTTGGAGTATCCTTCCAAGGTCACTCCAAGCCTCATCCGTTTGCCTCATCTCTACCGAAGTATCCTTCCGCGTTACTCGTCTCGTATCCCTGTTGACTTAGATATGTGAATGTCATAACACAATTTATAAGTACCAAAAGTGTAATCTGTAAAATATCACAAAAAAAAAAAACAAATTCAATCTGAAATATTGTACAGTACATTTGGCCAACACTTCCAAAGTTAATGGCTCTGAAAACAGCCGTTTAATAAGACAGCTCAGATAATGATAGGAAATTTTGGATACGTAACTCATCCGAAAGTGGATGATTTTATAGTCTGTTCAGCCTAACCTTGTGCATGCCTTGGAGTATCCTTCCAAGGTCACTCCAAGCCTCATCCGAGTAAAAAATATTTTTACGCCCAAATGTATTAGTAACCTAAATTCTATCCTATCAGCAGACTAGATGTTCAGAGGTCCGAATCTCTATTATTAAATAAGTTTAGCATATATTTTTGTAAACAGAAATGTAATAACTTGATATTTGTGATAAAAGTTTAATTCGCTTACTAGGAAGAAAGTAGATATTTGACGATCTTATTACAGAACTGAGAATTTAAATCATGTTTTTTTAGCTTACTTTCCGAAGGAAATGGAAACTTATAAGATAGGGCTCATGTCTGATATCTGCGTCTAACTTTTGAATCAATTAGTATATTTCCATGAAATTTTATAGCGAAGATCTACTATTAATGGTCACTTCGACGTCACATAATTTAATCCTACAGGATTACATTTAATTTTTATCAACATTTTATTTTATGTTTTTGATAATAAATGGTGCTAACTGTTAGCGGTGCAGAGTAACATATTGCTTCCCTATAGCTATCACAATGACATCATAGGCAGATTGGTATGACTTCACTTTTAGTTAACAATGGATAATTCCATTCCATAAAGTTACAATGGTTCAAAATACTGGCAGTAATTTGTGATATCATGATGACGTAACAATGAGCGCCATCACGTTGCTCTTTACGATGATGTGTTGTGATCAAGTTCCTTGATCGTGACATCTACAAAGTATGTTGATTAAATCAATGTTAAAAAGCTAATGAATTCCAAATACTAACTTGTAAGTAAATATAAAATACGTAACTCATCCGAAAGTGGATGATTTTATAGTCTGTTCAGCCTAACCTTTTGCATGACCTTGGAGTATCCTTCCAAGGTCACTCCAAGCCTCATCCGACTGCCTCATCTCTACCGAAGTATCCTTCCGCGTTACTCATCTCGTATCCGTGTTGACTTAGATATGTGAATGTCATAACACAATTTATAAGTACCAAAAGTGTAATCTGTAAAATATCACAAAAAAAAAACAAATTCAATCTGAAATATTGTACAGTACATTTGGCCAACACTTTCCAAAGTTAATGGCTCTGAAAACAGCCGTTTAATAAGACAGCTCAGATAATGATAGGAAATTTTGGTCTGTTTTGAGTAGGCGATGATGTCAATAAGCATGCTACAAAGATTCCCATTCGTCATTGCTGTCCGTTTCATCGTCCGACCCATTTATTGAAACATTAAAGGTTCTATCACATTTTCTTCTATGAATCTGTCCTTTTCCCAGCTTATATTTCAGCCAATAACAAGTATTCCTAA